>CM053268.1:76699100-76855772 GCA_028583415.1 Protea cynaroides
TACAATCTGCACAATGATTATCCCCATAGAACTCAAGGATCCCAGGGCATAAGGAGGGCCTCAAACTAAATGACCCACAAAGGTCGGTACGAGATCTTGGATCCCATGTGGGGTTGGACTCGTTGTAATCCACTAAACAATCACATAATGAGAATCAATGTATCCTAACATGCATCTATTATAGTGAAGATATAGGAATGGAGGCACATCTCTTAAGGGAGGAATCATGCATTGTCTCAAGCATCTGATCAAATTAAATCATTCAAGCATGTGAGCATATAACGCAAATTAAATGGAGCATGTGTCGAAACATAAAAACTACACAAGGGAAATTAAACGAAGCCAAACATGGAAGGTAGCTAAATTTGTATCATATAAATTCATATGGACAACAATAATCCAAACCAAAACAAGCACAAAAGGATACCTAGGCATGAGTCAATAAATCCTAGGTATACAAGAACCATACCAAGTTCCTTAAAAACAACCCCAATGTATGGGCCAAACTAAAATCTAACATTAGAATCCACAATCAAATGAGCTCAAACAAATCCATGTTATGTTAATAAACCATTATGAGCATATGAGCCAATTTAACAAATAATAAGCTACGCATTGAAACAAACCCAAATTTAAACACAAAGTATGATCTAGTACAATCACCAGGCCGAACCAGATTTGGATACCAAACAGTGGACTGGATTCAAGCCATAGGCCATCCTGGATTAATGGCATGTGAGATAGGGAGAATTTGAAACAAGCATTAATCGGTCTTATGCTAAAAAACTTAAATCAGTCTGACTATTTATATACAAGATTGGTTCAAGTATGGGACTGGCCTAACTAATCATCACATATCCTAACCTTCCCATGGAACCCATTTTCGAGGAGGAGACAAACCAAAATACTTAACCGACACTGCATCCAAGTGAAAGTAAGCAAAACATACATATAACACAATGCCATTCCACCAATGGAAAAATAGTTCTCAACAAATGACCCATCCCTTTTAGCCGAGACCAGACTTAAGGAAGGTGAAATGAAACTGAGACCTTGTCCTTAGAAAACAACTTCTTAAGGAGCGAACAAAGATGACCAACAAACAACCTCTCTAAATTGATACATCACCAAACCAAAACCCGTTAGAAAAAAAATCCCACTACAAGAGCTGTACCCACAATAATAATCCAATAGCCCCAAACCCGAGAATAAAGAAATATATATTGTCACACTCTAAAATACTGGTCTAACAATTTTCTTTTGGGATATGACTGGAATCATCACCTTAATTTGGATGTGATCCCACCAGGACCTCATAAGCAGTGCACACACATACCAACCACCACCAGCACAAAGCCACAATCATAATCCAGAGTAATAAATAGCGAATGTTACTAATTTACCATAAGCTCTATATCGATAAATAAGAATAATAATATCATTGTGTCACGCCTTTGAAATGAGGTTCACCATTAACTAAATAAATCAAATTAAAGTATCTCTGCCCTATAAATCGTGGGCTATCAAAATATAATAAATAAATCCCAAGAATACTTAAAATAGAAACTGTTTATTGAGAAAGATCTCCTCTCCCGAACAACTATTCATCAAACACACATGCATCGCACTTGTAGTCTATGTTGTATGCTTCGTCTTGGTACTGTACTCCTTCTAGCCAGATCAAGTGAGTAATTATTGGTGCATTCAAGTAGTAAGCAAAGGTAGTAACTACAATACCATCTAAAAGATTGGTGTACACGAGGGTTAGCTCTCTAACATGAGCTCAGTGAGAAATAGATAAGCAAACAATCCAATATGCATGATCAGTTTATTACACAAAAAATGCAATAGTCAGGTATCATGTATGCCATGTGCTATGGTAAGGCCTAACCACATCTCTCAGAGGCTGACTAGGACCTCCATGCATGGGACTACGGGGTACTCACTAGCCTACCCAGTAGCCCTGGTGCCCCCATACGACTTCCCAATTAGAATGGTGATTAGGCACCAAGTCTTGCCAGTGATGCTATAACGAACACTACTGACCCTTCCCCTTCATCACTTCATTCTACCAGTACCTGACCCCTACTGGCCAGGGTTGTATACAAGGGTAGTGCTATTAACCAAAAACCTACATGTCATCCAATGTATCCCTCTCACCAAACTTAACAGGAATCCCATGCCATCCGCCTTACCCCCCCAAGATGTTGTCATCTCGCTAAGGGTGAGTGACATACTGGTTAATTATCATAATATAAGGTCGATCCAGCAGTCCTTGACTGTTTCCCCATTAATTATCAATATCAGTCACATACAGTCACACAACAGTTCATAGTACAAAATGCAAATGCATGCACAAACAATTATTAGATGAGAAGTTATCACAGCAAGCATATGGCACAATAATTTTATATTCATAACACTCCAAAATTAGTCAGCGGTTCTATTCCTCACCTGTTACGACTTGTTTGAGATTGTTTCCACTAGCAATGCTCATGTTTATGAGGTGTTCTATGCCTACACAAGGCGAATGGTCATTGATTTGAAGTCCTTCCTGATTTACTTTTGATTTATACAAGTCTAGGCTTCACTGGTTGATACATCGGTCACTACATTATTGACCGGCTTATAGTCTGGTAGAAAATCCAGACCTTCTGCCGTTTGTCGATCGATATACCGGTCAGTACAGAGCATCGATAGCGACATCATCTGGCTAACTCCCCGAGACCCTTTTGGGGTTTGTCAATCTCTACGCCAGTCCGTACCATAAAGTCCAGTGTATCGACTACCTCTTTCGAGAGGCCATTATTCTGTTCAGTAATGGGGGATTCCCTTTTAGGATTTGTTCCTTCCTTTACTGGGCTATTATAGTCCGGTGATGGGATGCCTCCTAAGCCTATATACCATCCTAGTAAGCATGATGCTGATTATCCGACTAAGCTATTCATTAGAAAGAGCTATTTTCTATCCTAGTGACCTACATTAATTCCTTTATTGAAGAAGGATGAATATCCGTCACATCTTACTTACATCCTTCCATAGAATATTAGGGTTTGCATTAAGATTCACAAGAGTTAGGGTTGTTACCAATAATAGGTTGATTACTGCTGATCAGCAGTGCCCTTTCCCTCACACGAGTATTGTAGGCTTCACCTTCTCCTTTTCCTTCCTCCCTTTTTCCCTTTTCTCCCTTCCTCTTGAGAAAGTGTCAGAACTCTTGAGATTAATACATATTCAGAGAAGGGTGAAAGGTAGGGTTGTTATTTATCTCAGGCTTCCTACTTGGAATCAAACTCCTAGTTTGAATTGAAACCCCTAAGGAGTTGCTAAGTGGCAATAGTTTGATTCTAGGTAGTGTCTCTTTCCCTTTACCAACTCCAAGTAGTTAAAATAGTGTGGGTCCCTCCTAGGTTCATCCATGTGTCCTTGGAATATTTTAGAGAGTCTCTTAAGGTGAAGCTACTTGATGATTCAAAGAATAAGTCAACTCAGGCCTTACCAGTCGATGTTGGCAGACCATACTAGCTAGGGTTTCCCGACCAGCTAGTATCGACCGGCTCCCCTTAACGGTTACTGAATTGAACACATAGTTTAATGGAATATAAGGACTCTAAAAGGGGGTACTTGTCACGTTGGTCCTCAATTTGGCATTGTGTTGGGTTTGACTTCGGTGGAAAACCCTAGCATGAAAGAAAGTTAAGCAGGGTTTTCTGGTTGTGGGTTTTATAACTCCACCCCCCTTAAAAGAATTTTGTTCCTAAAATTCCTACTTACCCATTGTTTCAAGCAAGTACAGATATCATCTCTTCATTGACTCCTCTCCTTCCCATGAAGGTCTTCCACGTGCTGATTTTTTCACAAAATCTTGATGTAGTGAACGTCTCAATTTCTCAAGTGCTGAAACTTCCTATCTCATATCATTTGGGTTCAACTTCCATTGTCAAGAATTCATTCAATTTAAGTGGTTCGGCTTCCAGTACGTGAGATGGGTCTTGCACATACTTCTTCAGCATTGATATGTGGAACACATCATGCACATCAGCTAATGATGGCAGTGGTGCTAGTTGGTAGGCTACCTTTCCACATCTCTTCAAGATTTCATAGGGTCCTAAATATTTAGGACTCAATTTTCCCTTCTTGTCGGAACTCCTAACTCCCTTAAAAGGTAAAATTTTCAGGAATACCTTGTCTCCAAAAGCGTATTCTATATCTTTTCTCCTAACATCCGAGTAGCTTTTCTGTCGCATTTGAGCTGCTTTGACCCTCTCTATTATTACATCCACTTTTTGGCACATTTCTTGGACAAAGTCTGGTCCAACTATTCTTCTTTCGCCAAATTCTTACCAATACAGTAGAGTTCTGCATCGTCGTCCATAAAGAGCTTCATATAGTGCCATGCCAATACTAGCTTGGTAGCTGTTGTTATAGGCAAACTCCATCAAGGGTAGCTTCTTGTCGCATGCTCCTTTGAAGTCCATTGCACAGGTACGGAGCATATCTTCTAGTGTCTAGATTGTCCTTTCTAATTGACCATCTGTTTGTAGATGGACGGCTGTGCTAAACGTAACTTTGTGCCCATGGCTTGCTGTAGACTCTCCCAAAATCAAGATGTAAATCGAGGATCTCTATCTGACACAATGTTGTAAGGCACACCATGCAGACGAACCACTTGGTTTACGTATAGTCTAGCCAGTTTGTCCAACATATATTGGGGCCAAATTGCTATGAATCTTGTCGTCTTTGTGAGTCTATCAATTGTCACCCAAACATTTACATTACTGGGTGTCAAGGGTAGACCCGTAACAAAATCCATGATGATCCAACCCAATTCCACTCAGGTACCGATAGTGGTTGAAGTAATCTGGATGGTTTTTGGCAAACTACCTTCACCTGCTGGCATCTTAAATACTTATAGACATAATCTGCTACATCGGCCTTCATTTCTCTCCACCAAATCAATTTTCTCAGGTGATGATACATCTTGGTATTTACCAGGGTGGGCTGAATAGGGAGCACTGTGCTCTTCCTTAAGGATTCATTCTTTGATATCCGTGGCTATCGAAGGAATACACAGTCTGCCTTAAAATCTAAGTGACCCATCCGGGGAAAGTGTGAAGACAGTATCTAACTTCCCTTTTCGTAGGTCTTCCCTCAAAGTTCGGAGATAAAGGTCTGCGGGTAGTTTTGTTATCATGTCAGTAACCAGATCTGCTTTTATCTGTAGGTTTGCAAATAGGCTTGCAAGTCCACAAATGACTTGGTTTCCCAAGGATTCCTCTAATAGATCCAACGTACTTGGGTCTTCTTCTTTTGTTATGAGCATTGAATCCAGTTAAATTCTATCTTTAGGCCTTGCCAAACTCATCCTGCTTAATGCATTGGCTACCACATTAGCTTTTCCAGGTGGTATGAAATCTCACAGTCATAATCCTTTAGCAGTTATATCTATCTTCGCTGCCTCATATTTAAGTCCTTCTAGGTAAATAAGTATGTGAGGCTCTTGTTGTCATACCCTAATTCTGAACTAACCAGTGGTGTAATGAACCATCAATAAACCAATGGTTCAACTAGGATCTTGTATAGGCCATACCCACCATATCAAACCAAACACATTCCACATTAATAATCAGAGATAAAAAATTAACAAGCGGAAGTCTTTATAAATAATGAACTAAGGTCTAACAATGATAAATAAGTAATTACAGCAAATTATCTCTAAACAACTCAAGACATAAAGTAAATAATCCATTACATGTTTCGATACTCAAACATAACTAAACTCAATCTAAAACACATTGCTTGCACTCGCATGACGAATCATGAGCATCTTCCACAGCTTCTATGTCCACAATCGCCATGTGCCTATACAACGATACGTTCACGTAGTCTTCTACAGTAGGACCTGCATCATCAACTAAAAATATTTGACGTCGAGAGCGTGAGCACACATCACAGCTCAGTGAGTAAACAAAACAAAGCACAAACATATGCATGCATTGAATTCAATATCTTTGGTTTGATTTTTAAGTCTACAATGTGCTATAAAAAGGATTGGGGCCATCGCACCTCTATACACTAGTATGTGAATCTGCCCAATGGATTAAGCACCATTACCTTCCCACATGCACCCACTATGGAATAGAGATAGAGCTAAAGTGTCCAGATCATACACTGCTAATACTTCCCTTGATGCCCTACCCATACCAATACATAAGCCCTTATTGGCGAGGACTTGCAAACTGGGCGTGCAACTAACCAATCCTAATTCCATCTAAATGTATCTAAGGCCTTACCCCAGCATCCCTCAATACGTCCATAGAGATAGAGCTAAAGTCCCCCAGCAGAGTCAGAGACCACACAGTCTGAGACCACCTCCCCTGATGCCCTACGACATATTAGTTCCACTAAGGCAATGGCGATACGACGATGTTAGTGAGCAAAACTTGAGTAGAGATAGGGCTAGAGTCTACTGACCAGGCTGAACCACAATGCCATGTCCTCCCCCTGATGCTCTACTCCAATCCAACACACTAACCACACATACACACACACAATTACATGCCTATTCCTAGCATCATCATCATCATGATGTTATAAATAGACATAAATAAATATGCATGAGCAGAATATAACAGTAATAATGGATGACATGTGAGATGCACATTACAAGCATACAAGCATAACATCATTCATTGCATTGGACAAATAAAGTAAAACAGTTTGTTATTATCCAATTAGTTTAGGTCTTCTTTCCTCACCTTTTTAAGATATTTGATTGCCTTCCAAGCCTTTTAAATCACTTTGAATTAATTTGGCAACCTAGGAGTTATATGAATTTAAGTTAAGTTCATCTATAACAAGTTACCACAATCGAGAATCAAAACAGATCACTGATAGGTGACTAATTGGTCATATGGTCACATGCCTGTGTCAACCAAACCACGTATGATCGACCCCCTACGATCGCACTATACGCGACCACACCTATGACCATACGTTTCCTAAATTCTTTCCGAATGGCTATAGTCGACTCTCTAGCCACCCTATGGTCGACCATAGCTACGACCATACGATTTTTGGTTAATATTCCTTTCAATCTGAGTTCTTCTTGAGTTGATTTCTTGGCTCATTACTTGGGTTCATCCTAAGGTTATCCTATGACCATTATTAACAGTTTCTCATTAACCATTATCCTTAACCCATCCCTCATGATTATCCTTGAGATTTACTCAAAGGATCACATGGATCAAAATGGTTTGACATCCCCAATCTACAATAGAAAACCTTATTCAATAGGATTTACATCTACACAGATAAGTTTCATACCATGGCTTACAGTATAAAGCTTAGAACCTTCTCTACTAAACCTTCCTCTTAGCCTTCTTCTCCTTCTCTTTCTTTCTCCTTCTCCCTTTGGTCTACGATTTGATAATGTCCTAAAAGAATGAAAAAAGGGGTGGAGGGACGTCCTTATCTAGAGATAAACTCTCCATATAAAGCTCTCCAACAATAGGAAAGAGATCCTCCTTTTATTTGGAAAGTTTTCAAACTCCGATGTAAGATTCAGGTACGTACGATCGAACGTACGGTCGTAAAATCCATCGACCGTACTTTTAAAAGTATCGACCATACGTTTAATTATCAGTGGTCTTCATTCCTCATCGTATGATCGATCATACCTACTCAAGTAGTCAACCATACACTTAATTTTAAATGTTTTGGAGTCGATTCGCTTACCCGATCTCGTGGTCTTTCTTCACACGGTTGGTCCACTTGATCCAACAATGATGGAAAGACCTAGCACGACATGGTTAGACTGGGTTAGTAGAGGGCGGGTCTTACAATTCCTCCATTACATAAATTTCATCCTTGAAATTTGCACATACCTTCCTAGTCGAATAGATGAGGATATTTTTTTCGCATACCATTTTCTTCTTTCCATGTGATTTCTTCCACATCTCGGCTTCTTCAGGTAACCTTAACATGGTAAATATCACGATTTCGAAGATGTTGAACCTTTCATCCGATGATTTCAAAAGGTACCACTTCAAATGTCAAATCTTCAGTCAAATCCGATGGATCCATCGTTAGCTTGTGTGTTGGATCTCTGACGTACTTCTTCAGCTGTGAAACATGGAATACATCATGTACACTAGACATCGATCGTGGTAGTGCTAGCTAATACGCTACCCTTCCACGCCTTGTCAAAATCTCATAAGGTCCAATATATCTGGGACACAGCTTTCCCTTCTGTTCGAACTATTTTAAACCATACATAGGGGATATTTTCAAAAATACCTTATCACTTGTGGTGAATTCAAGGTCTCGGTGTCAATTGTCTGCATACTGCTTCTGACGGTTCTGAGCTATTCAAACCCTTTCCTTGATGATGTCGACTACTCGACAAGTCTTTTCGATAAATTTTGGTCCAATAATTCTCCGTTCTCCAACCTAGTTTCAAAATAAAACAGTTCAACACCTCCTACCATGCATTACTTCATAGGACGACATATGGATTATAGCTTGATAGCTGTTGTTATAAGCAAACTCGATCAACTATAACTTCTCATCCCATGATCCTTTGAAATCAATCACATAAGCTCGAAGCATGTCTTCTAAAATCTGAATGGTGCGCTCTGACTGTCCATCAGTCTGAGGGTGAAATACGGTACTAAATTTTAATGTTGTACCCACAGCCTTCTGTAATCCTTTCCAGAACTTTGAGGTAAAGCATGGATCTCTGTTGGACACGATGCTTTCAGGTACACCATGCAATTTGACAATATTATCCACATACAGCTTAGCTAGCCTCTCCAGAGTATACTGAGGTCGTATAGCTATGAAACAAGCTGTCTTAGTCAAACGTTCTACAATTACCCAGACTACGTCAATTACTCTGGGAGTCAATGGTAACCCTGTGACAAAGTTCATAGTAATGCAGCCCCATTTCCAAGCTGGTTTAGTTAGTGGTTGTAACAAGCCTGCAGGTCTTTGTCTTTCTGCCTTTACCCTCTGACAATTTAGGCATTGAGACACATTCTAGCTACATCCGCTTTCATTTCTCTCCACCAATATAGTTTCATCAGATCATGATACATCTTTGTACTCCTAGGATGTATCGAATAGTTGTCGAATGAGCTTTCCTCGTTAGTCTGTGTTTGATGTCTAAATCTTCACTTTTAAGTACGCATACTCTTTCTTTGTATCTCAGTACCTTTTCAAAGTCCAAAGTAAAATCAGGAGTAATCCTACCTTTTTCTAGATCTTCTTGCACTGTCCTCAGATAGGGGTCCGATTGGATTGTCATTTTTACTTCGTCCATCAGATCAGGTACAATCTTCAATGTAGCAAACATATTTAAAAATCGATGAATAAACCCTAGGTCAATCAATCCACCCGGTTTATCAATCACAAACTGATCATTGCCACAATTGAATACTCTTCCTGCGATGCACATTGCAGCATTTGTGCTAGCTTATTCCTGAGATTTTGTCATCGCTTTTCTGCTTAGTGCATCAACAACTACATTAGCCTTCCCGAGATGATACTAGATATCGCAATCGTAATCCCTTAGCAACTCCAACCATCTTCTCTGTCTCATGTTCAACTCCTTCTGATTGAAACGATGAGTGAGACTCTTATGGTCTGACTTAATCCGAAACTTTTCTCCATAAAGGTAGTGTCTCCATATTTCGACGACGTGTACTACCGCTGCTAACTCCAAGTCATGAGTAGGGTAAATCTTCTCATGTGCCTTTAATTGTCTTGAAGCATACATAATTTCTTGCTCTTATTGCATGAGAACACATCCCAAACCAAACCTAGACACATCGGTGTAATAGGTAAATGGTTGTCTTGGGACCGAAATAGTCAAGATGGGAGCCGATATCAGTCTTGCCTTCAATGTTTGGAAATACTCTTCCCATTTGTCTGTCCAAATAAATTTTTCCCCTTTCTTAGTTAAACTAGTGAGAGGTACGGCGATTCTAGAGTAATCTTCCATAAATCATCGATAATACCCAGCTAAACCTAGTAAATTTTTAATTTCTACAACATTCTTAGGTGCTTTCCATTTCACAATAACTTCAATCTTACTAGGATCCACTTTATTCCTTCAGCTGATACAGTATGGCCTAAGAAAGCGACTTCATTTAACCAGAACTCACACTTAGTAAATTTAATGTAAAGCTTTTTTTTTCTTTGGTCTTTGAAGAGCAGCTCTAAGATTTGTTATATGAGTCTCTTTGTCCTTAGAGTAGACTAGGATGTCATCTATAAATAGAATGATCGATGTATCTAGCATATCGTAGAATACCCGATTCATGAGTTCCATAAAGTTTGCGGATGTGTTAGTCAATCCAAAAGACATAACTAGAAATTCGTAATGTCCATATATGGTTTTGAATGCTATCTTCGGAATATCACCTTCCTTGATCTTCAACTGATGGTACCCTGACCGAAGATCAATCTTGGAGAACACTTTGGCACCTTACAACTGGTTGAATAAGTCATTGATCCGAGGCAATAGATATCGATTCTTGATCTTGAGCTTGTTCAATTCTCTGTAATCTTTACAAAGTCAAACGCTACCGTCCTTCTTTTTCATGAACAACACTGGCGCTCCCCATGGTAATATACTGGGTCAGATATAACCCTTGTCCAGCAACTCCTATAATTGTACCTTCAGTTCCTTCAATTTAGCAAGAGCCATTCGACAGGGTGCCTTAGATACTAGTGCGGCTCTGAGTATAAGGTCTATAACAAACTTTGTTACTCTATCAGGTGGCAATCTCGATAATTCCTTGAGAAATACATCCAATAATTCATGCACAACTTCAATGTCTTCTATTCGTGGTGCTTCCTTTGTAAGGTCAACCACAGACACTAAGTACCCAACTCCTCCTTTCTCGAGACATCTCCTAGCCTTTAATGCAGAAAGAATGAGTTTTTGTTTATGAAAATGTTTGATTCTCGTAAAACTAAATTTTGTTTCTTCCTTACCCTTGAATGATATCTTCTTTTTAGCACAAAGAAAACTCATAGAATGATGGGATAAGATACAGTCCATCCCTAAGATGACATCAAAATCTGCCATCTCGAGTTGCACCAGGTTGGCATCCAAACTTCGTCCATTTATGAGAACTGGACATGGTCCATAACCTTGGTCTAATTCTACTTTTAATCCCATAGGTGACCGTACTAGTAGCTTATAATCTAAAGGTCTGAGGGGTATATCTAGCTTCTTTCCAAAAGACATAGATATAAATGAGTGTGTGGCTCCAGAGTCAAAAAATACTATGGCTTGTACATTAGCTATAGGTATGATACCTGTAATTTTATCCAAATTAGTTTGCATGCTCACACAGGGTATTCCAAAACATAAGGTTGAATCATACCTGTGACCACATCAGGCGCTGCGGCAGCATCCTCAGAAGTAACTGCATAAACCTTTTCTTGTTGTAGCTGCTTCCTTGGCTTAGGATAATCTCTTGAATAACGCCCTACTTGATCGTAGTTGAAGCATTTGACTCCAGTATTACCCTGCTTCTGTTGAGATTGGGCTGTTGGGGTAGTCTTGGCTGCTGCATTAAAGCCTTGAGTATGGAAAAGCTTGAAGATCCTTGTATTCCCCCCAATAAATGAATTTCCATTAAGCCTCTTGATTCTCCTGTTTTGAGTAAAGTAACTCTCACTTTGACTAAACTCCAAAACTAGTGCTATCTGCATAGCTTCATTGTATATCTTCTTTTCTAGTCCCAACACATGCTCTCAGATACTTTCCCTAAGTCCCATGACGAACCTACGGGTCTTAGTATCTTCCTCATGCATACTGGCGGGAGCGAAGAAGAACAGCTCCTTATAACACTGTTGATAAGCGTCGACAGTCATCTGACCTTGATATAGACTCAAAAATTATTTTTTCATCTGATCCCTGAAACTCCTGGGAAAATACTTCTCGAAGAAAGCTTCTTTGAAGATAGCCCAAGTTAACTGGGTGTACTTGGTCAACAGATAACCTTGAGTGGATTTCCACCAGTGGTGTGCATCTTCTTTCAGCATAAATGTTGTACACAATATCTTCTCCTCTTCTATAATAGTCATCATCATGAAATTTCTTTTCATTTCGTCAATCCAGTGAGCTGGCCACAATGGATCTAACGGCTTACCCGTAAACTCCTTCGGTTTCATCTTCAAAGAACGTTCAATCAGCCTGAAGTGGTCAAGGTGATTTTGCACATAGTAGCCATACACAGGTGGCTGATTTTGGTAATTCCTTGAGTTATTCGTCCCCTGTTGTGCTCCAAGATTCTGGATTGGGGTTTGTATTGCTGGAGTTTGCTGCACTATGGGTACGGTGTTTTCCCACAGGTTCAATGGGCACTAGATTATTAACAATAGGTACGGGAGGTATAGCGCGGCTACCAGGAGGTGTTGGTGTGGTATTTGCAACTTGTGGTGCAATCCCCAAGGGAACTTGCATATTTGTGCACATCTGATCCAACTGTTGTACCTGTTGTGGTAAATTCATCACAACAGTGGCAAAATATATTGGTGGTGCTGGTAAGTTAGTTGGGTTGTCCTAGGTGTGATCATCCTGAGACACAACATTTTGATTCCCAGCATCTTATTCTTGTCCTTGATTTTCATTGACATTGACCTCCGTAAGTAATGGAGGTGGGTTTGCATTCTGTCTCCTTCTACTTGATCTATGCCCAACCATTTAAACTCTTGGGTAAAATAGTATTGGGAAGGCTACACATATGAGACAAGATGGAATGGTAGTATTTTGTTAGTCCCACAGTAAAAGGAGGAAAAAAATTACGAGGCATTAGGTCTAGCACAGCCAAAATAGACAATAGTCAATCATGTGGTCGACATCATACAATCACATTACATGCGACCATAGGTTTGACCATATGAACCCTGGTAACTTCCCGAGGCCCTTTGGTCGATCGTACGGTCAATCGTATGGTCAACTCTTTTGGTCGAATTGTGCGATCGCACGATTCAAAATCAGGTTTTTAAACCTGTTTCAAGACTTTTCCCTCTTATTTTCTATTGTCCTCCTATGGTGTCAACTCAGCTCACCACCACTGGGTTGCTATAGTATCAACCATACGAATTTGGTGGTTTCTCCATCGGTCGACAATCTTTGTCCTATTCCTCAAGGTACGTTCTCTACTCTTTTCTTCTTTTTAAGCTTTCATACTTAGGTTTTCGTCATTTATAGGATTTTCTTCAAATTGACATCTATTTGACCATAAAAATTTCATTTTTATTGGTGGTCCTTGCTATTGGCTAACCAATAGATGAAAGCCCACAAGAAAATTCAAGTTTCATCTGTTGGTTTGGTCAAAATTTGAAAATCCCAATTTTGACCTAGAATTTGAGGAAAATCCCAAATTTCAAAATTTCTTCAACTTTATTTTAATTGGGAAAATTTTCTATTGATTGATCATTGTAGGATGGTTTGTGCCTCATGTAAATCCTCTTGCCCAGGTGTTTGGGTCAAAAGTGAGGCTTTTCCCATTTTACATCGTTATGTTGCCCAAACTTTTAACTTTCTAACTTGTTTTCTTATTCTCTTTTATTGCAGTTATCATGGTTCATACCGAGGTTCCTAGAGTCCATGATCCTCGTCTCTTCGGGTCCACCAAATAGGAGGTTCAGTATCCATGGTATCATTGAAAAAAGGTAGAAGGGGTTCGGTGTGTCAATTTAGCCTACTTAGCCCTATTTGATGTAGAGAGGGCATTTGGTGATATGGACTGGCTTCCCAAGATCTTATATGAGGGTTGCACCCTCCAGATTTAGTAAAGCAGTTCTACTGCAACCTACAGATTGAGGGTGATCCAAAGGATATAGACAGTGGAAGAGCGCTTCGGATTACTAGTTTGGTGAAAGGGGTTTCTATCTCTTTTAATACCCAACAGTTGGCGGATCTTCTAGGTATCTCAAGCATCGGTCCCTTGGTCTACTGTGCTCTTAAGGAACCTAAGTTCTTAACCACTACTATGCGAATAGAGGTATGTAGTCAGATTCTTTGTGACAATCGCTGGGAGATGAAGGCAGTCAACCTACATCCTGAGCCACGAGTATACTGTAAGATTATCCAACATAATCTGATTCCTCAAGATGGAAATTATGAGGTGATCTCCCAGTTAACTCAGTACTTACTATACTGTATCTGCACTAGGCAGCCTGTCTATCTCCCTTACATTATCTTCTGGACTATGCACAAAGCCACATTGCCTAATTCGAGAGGTAACCTACCCTATGGACAATTGATCACCACTCTGCTCTCTCGCATATAGGTGAACTTGGAGGATGAAAGGATCTATGAAGACAACTTCTCAACTGACCTTGATTGAGATTCCATTTACAGGATGGGGATGAGAGAGGTAAAGGTCAGTGATGATGAGAGGAATGCCATGAAATGTCCTCTTACTCAAGTGGCGGCAGCAGATGAGGAGGCGGCAGCGGCAACGGCAAATGAAAGTGATGAGGAAGAGGATGATGACCGGATGTACATGGATGTAGATGCCATACCTCCTCCATCACCGTAGCATTCTACAGGAGCTGGCCCTTCTCAAACTTCTCATACGGCTGGTCCTTTACATCCGCCACCAAATGGCATGATGGCGTTACTACGTGAGATTCGCGAGGCTCAGCATGTGACTGATGGACCAATGGAGAGTCTCCCTAAGAGTCTCTGGGAGACCCAGGAAAAAGTAGCCTGGCTCACGAGAGTGTACGTCGAGGATCATGATCGAGACCGAGAGGCACCTCCTCCTCCAGTGCCCCCAGCTTCGTGATTGCTCCTTTTATTTTTTTTCTCGTTTATACTACAGAGTAACTGTCCAGATTATGGACCGTACTCTGATTCAGATATACATTTTTCTTACTCATATATACATATATATATATATATATATATATATATATATATATATATATATATATATATATATATATATATAGTTTATTTCTCATTTATATATGTGCATTATTCTCTTTCTTAGCTTATGTTTCAAACAACAAGATGCTTATGGTGTATTTTTAATACAAGTTTTAGTTTTCCTAACTCAGCTCATGACTCACGTAGAAGTAGTTGGGTCAATGGGTAGAACCTGAGAGCTCTGATACCAGGCTGTCACAACCCAATTCTGGACTAACTAATGGTGTGATGAACCGTTAATAAACCGATGGTTCAACCAGAATCTCGTATAGGTCGTACCCACCATATCAAACCAACCACATTCCACGGTAATAATCAGAGATAGTAAATTAACAAGCGAAAGTCCTTATAAATAATGAACTGAGGTCTAATAATGATAAATAAGTAATTACAGCCAATTATCTCTAAACGACTTAGGACATAAAGTAATAATCCATTACATGTTTCAAAACTCAAACATAACTAAACTCAATCAAAAACACATTGCTTGCACTCGCATGATGAATCATGCACATCTTCTACAACTTCTAAGTCCATAGCCGCCATGTGTCTATACGACAGCGCGTTCACGTAGTCTTCTATAATAGGACCTGTATCATCAACTAAAAATATTCAACATCGAGAAGGTAACCACACATCATGGCTCAGTGAGCAAATAAAACAATGCATAAACATGTGCATACATTCAATTCAATACCTTTGGTCTGATTTTTAAGTTTACAATGTGCTACAGAAAGGATTAGCTGCCACCGCACCTCTATACACAAGTATATGAATCCGCCCAATGGATCAAACACCATTGTTGTACGACCCATATCGTACTAACCTGGTCTTACCACCTTGTATCAGGTCTTCCTATTATGGTCGGACCAAACGGACCAAGTGCGTGAAGAAACCACATGGCTAGGTATGTAATTCGAACCATAAATCGTCTAATTGAAACGTATGGTCGCATACCTAAATAGGTGTAGTCGACCACACCTCAAAATAATGAGACCACTGGAGTCTGGGACGTGTGGTCGCAGATTTGGGACATGTGGTCGATGGATCCTGCAATGCCACGTGCGACCACACGATGGTATAATTGACTCCGAAATTAGGAAACCTTCCTAATCTAAAGGGGGTTCTTTCCTAATCAAAGTATGACTCTATATGGAGGGTTTTCCTCTATATATAGGATGTCCCTTAGCCTCTTTTATTCTTTTAGAAATCAAACTGAAATAGAGAGAAAGAGAGGAGGAGGAAGAAAAGGAGAATTCAAGAGGAAGACTAAGAGAAGGAATTTCAGAGTGAGCTCTGATTCTTCAGCAAGTTTAAGGTATGAAAGCATCCCCTACATTAGTTGAATGCCTAGAATAGATCATGAAGGAAGTATTGATTCAAAGTAAGATCTCAACCATGAGACCCATAGATGAAAACTCAAAGGAAATCCATGAAGAGTAGGTTGGAGTAGATAATTATGAAAAATACAAAATTAAGGCCATAGATCAATCATAGGAAGGACCTCAGTGATAGTTTAAGGAATCAAATCATGAAGGGGTTAGACTGAGAATGAAAGTTGACCAAACACTCGTGTGGTCGCAGCTATGGTCGACCACACGAGGCACATGTGTTGACTATACACCCTCGAGAAGTTTCTAGGGAGGGTGTGGTCACATGTGTGTGGTCACATGATATGCGACCACACATATTGACCACACACCCTGTGGTAGTAGAAATTGAGACCACAGGTGCAGCCACACCCGCGACCACTCAGCTTCTGGAGGTCTAATTGGTTCCAGATGAGACATTTAAACACTATAATTAATGAATATGAACTCTAACTTAGAATCCAAAAATTTATTAGGTTTCCAAGTGGTCCAAAAGTGATTTACAAAGCTTGGAAGAGGAACAACCAACGATCAAAGGTGAAGGAGCAAGACCTAAATTAATTGGTTAATAACAAACTATTTATTTTTATTGAGTCCAATGCCATGATTGATTCTATGCTTGTATGCTTGTAATGTGCATCTCACATGTCATCCAATATTCCTACTATTACTGTTCATGCATATTTAATTCTGTTTATTTATAACATGATGATGATGATGATGCTAGGAATAGGCATGTGAATGTATGTATGTGGTTGGTGTGTTGGATGCGAGTGGAGCATCAGGGGGAGGACGTGGCATGGCAGTCTTTGACCTCGTCACCAGACTCTAGCTCTATCTCTACTCAAGTCTTACCCATTAACATCATCGTATCACCATTACCTTAGCAAAACTATTGTGTCATAGGGCATCAGGGGAGGTGGTCTAGGACCGTGTGGTCTTTGACTCTACCGGGGGGCCTTAGCTCTATCTCTCTGGACGTATTGAGGGATGCTGGGGTGAGACCTTGGATACACTATTTGCAAGCCCTCGCCAATAAGGCCTTACATGCTCATATGGGTAGGGCATCAGGGGAAGTATTGGTGATGTTTGATCCGGACACTTTAGTTCTATCTCTATTCCATGGTGGGTGCATGTAGGATGGCAATGGTGTTTGATCCATTGGGCGGATTCACACACTCGTGTATAGAGGTGCGACAACCACCAAACCTTTCTATATCACATTGTAAACTTGTAAACCAGACCAAAGATATGAATTGAATGCATGCATATGTTTATTCCATTATTTTGTTTGCTCACTGAGCCGTGATGTGTGCTCACCCTTTCGATGTCGAATATTTTTAGTTCTTGATGCAGGTCCTACTGTTGAAGAATATATAAATGCACCATCGTATGGATACGTTGCTGCGATGAACGTAGATGCTGAAGAAGATGTGCATGATTCATCGTGCTAGTGCAACTCATGTGTTTTTTATTAGCTTAGTTGTTTAGTTATGGGAACATGTAATTGATTATTTCACTTTATTTTATGTCTGGAGAGATAATGGAGATAATTGGATACTTAATTATGCTATCACTGTCAGATATTTATTTCTTTAGTATTAAAGACTTCCGCTATCGTTTATTTACTTTGAATTTGCTTATGGGATGTATCTGGTTTAATCGAAAGGGCACGGCCTATAGGAGATCCTGGTTGAACCGTTGGTCTATGGACGGTTCATCACACCATTCTGGTTGGTTCAGAATTGGGGTGTAACAGCTTGGTATCAGAGCTCTCAAGCTCTGCTCTATTAAACCAAAATACTACCACAAAGGTCGTGAACTGAGTTAGGATAAAAATTAAAAAGTGTAATAAGAACACACCATATGCACCTATGTTGTATCAGACATAAACTAAGAAAGAGAATAATGTACATATGTAAATAGGAAACCAATTTTATATATATGAAAAAAAAATGTATGTCCGAATCAAAGTACAGCCCACAACCCGGAAAGTTACTCTGTAATATAAAAGGAAAAAGAAATAAATGGTATCATGAAGCTGGGGGTACTGGAGGAGGAGGTGCCTCAAGATCTCGATCATAGTCCTCAGCATATACTCTCGTAAGCCAGGCTACCTGAGTCTGGGTCACCTGGAAACTATCTGCCAGATCCGTTACCCTCTGATCTGTGGTACGCTGAGCCTCCCGAATCTCATGTAGTAGTACCATCATGTCATCTGGTGGTGGGCGTGAAGGACCAGCTGAGTGAGAAGGAGGCTGAGAAGGGCCAGCTCTAGTGAAATGCTATGGTGATGGAGGAGGTATGGCATCCACATCCATGTACATCCGATCATCATCCTCCTCATCATTACTCTCGTGTGCCTTTGCTACTGCTGCTGCTGCCTCTGCATCTGCTGCCGCTACCCCAGTAAGAGGACGTCTCATAGAGTTTCTCTCCTCGTCAATGACCTGCACATCTCTCATCCCCGTCCTGCAAATGGCCTCCCAGTCAAGGTCAATCGAAAAAGTATCCCCATGAACCTCTCATCGACCAAGTCTATCTGTAAGCAAGTGAGCAGAGTGGTGATCAAACGCCCATAGGATAGGTTACCCACCAGACCAGGCATCGTGGCATGGTGCATGGTCTTGATAATGATATAAGGAAGGCAGATAGGCTGCCTAGTGCAGATGCAGTACAGAAGGTACTGGGTCAACTGTGAAACCTTCTCATAGTGTCCACTCTGGAGAATCAGGTTGTGCTAAATGATCTTGCAATACACTCGGGGCTCTGGACGTAGGTTAATTGTCTTCACCTGCCAACAATCATCCCAAAGAATCTGGTTATCTATTTTTATGCGCATTCACACTGATAGGAACTGGGGTTCCTTGGGTGCTCAGTATACCAAGGGACCATCATTTGAGATACCTAGGATATCAGCTAACTCCTAGCAGTTAAATGAAACCTCTACCCCTTTAACAAAAGTAGTGATCCTGAGCTCTCTGGCCCTATTTTCAACCTCTGAGTCACCCTCCACTTGTAAATTACAGTAAAACTATTTTACCAACGCAGGATAGGTGCAACCCTCATACAGAATCATAGGGAGCCAGTCCATATCACCAAAAGCTCCATCCACAGCAAATAGGGCTAGGCTGGTCAAGTTGACACAACGACCCCCTTACACCTTCTTGCGCTCGTACCGGGGATACTGTGCCTCTTTTTCAATGGACCTGAAGCGATGGGGATCGTGAACTCTGGGGACTTTAGTGCGAGCCATATTGTTTGCAAGGGAATAAATCAACAAGCAACATATCAAATATAGTGAAAATTCAAAATTTTGACATTATGATGACGTGATTGGCCAAAAGCCTCACTTTTCACCCAAACATTTGGACAAGAGGACTTACATAGGTCCTAAATCATCCTGCAAGGCTCATACAATCAAAAATTTAAACTAGGTAGGTCGAATTTGAAGAAATTTTGACAATTGGGGAAAACCCCAAAATTTAGGCCAAAAATGGGAATTTTCAAGTTTTTATTAAACTAAATGATGAAACTCGAATTTTCATGAGAGCTTTCATCCATTGGGTGGCCAATAGCAATAACCCCCAATAAAAATCAAATTTTTACGGTCAGAAAAATATTAATTTGAAGAAAACCCTATAAATAGAGCAAAACCTAGGTATGAAAGCTTAAAAAAGAGAAAGAGTAGGGAACATACCTAGAGGAATGGAATGTAGGTCATAGATCGATGAAAGAATCACCAAATTTGTACAATTGACACTGTAGCAACTCAATGGTGGCGAGTTGAGTTGTTAATAGTAGAAGACAAAAGTTAAAATAAGAAAATGGCTCAAAATCAGATTTTAAAAACCTGATTTGGTGTCGTGTGGTCGTAGAATTTGACCAAAAATGTGGCCCCACGATCGACCACAAGCTATCGGTGAGCTGACAGGGTTCATGCGATCGCAACCTTGTGGTCGCATATAGTGCGACCCCACGATGAAAATGCCCTGTTTTAACTGAATGACTTTAAAAATTGAAACTTTGCCTTTTTATTTGGAAATTAACATGAGATTAATGTATATTATGCTTGCCTCATATGTTTCCTTGATTTTCAGACACTACCACAGCCGAAAATAGGAAATGGCTAGCCATAGAGTAAGTAGAAGGAGACAGAATGCATCCCATCTCCACCACCTATGGAGACCAATGACAATGAAGGTCAGCAAGGATAGGAAGAAAATATTGGAACTCAATCTGTTGTGCCTTAGAATGTGCACACCCAAGCCAACCCAACCAACTTACCTGCACCACCTATGGATTTGGCTACTGTGGTGATGAATTTGGCACAACAAATGCAGCATATACAGCAAACGCAAGCCAACATACACGCTACTATGAGAATTGCTTTCCCAGTTGCAAACACAACATTTCTACTTGCAGGACAAGCTAGTACGGCACCTGATGGTAGCAACACTATACCCCAAGCACCGCAAACACCAGTAGTATAAGGCCAAGTGCCAAACCTGAAGCCCCACAAGCCGGGTATAACTAAGGTAATTATCAGTACCAACCGCCTATGTATGAGGCATATGTACAATATCATCTTGATCACTCCAAACTGATTAAGTGTTTCCTGAATTTGAAACCGAAGAAATTCACAGACAAATCATCAGATCCATTGTGGCCAGCTCACTAGATCGACAAAATTGAAAGAAACTTTATGATGATGACTATAAATAAAGAAGAGAAGATATTATGTGCCACAATTATGTTGAAAGGTGACGCACACCACTGGTGGAAATCAACTAGAAGTTATCTGTTAACAAAGCATGCCCAATTGACATGGGCTATTTATAAAGAAGCTTTCTTCGAGAAGTATTTTCCAAGGAGTTTTAGAGATCAAATGGAGAAGGAGTTTCTAAGTTTGTATCAGGGACAGATGACTGTAGAGATATATCAACAATGTTATGAATAACTATTTTTCTTCGCTCCCTCCAGTATGTAGGAGGAAAATACCAAAACCCGAAGGTTCATCATAGGACTTAGGGGAAGTATCCATAAGCATGTATTGGGATTGGAAAAGAAGATTTATAATGAAGCAATACAGATTGCTCGAGTACTGGAATCGAGCCAGAGGGAAAGCTACCTTTATAAAAATAGGGGCATTAAAAGGCCTAATGGAAATACATATAACGGAGGGAACACCAAGACATTCAAACCCTTTCATACTCAAGGCTTTAACACTGTAACCAACACTACCCCAACAGCCCCACCACTACAAAAGCAAAGTAGCGCTGGAGTTAATTGCTTCAACTATGATCAAGTAGGACATTATTCAAGAGAGTGTGCTAAGCCAAGGAAGCATTTGCAGCAAGGAAAAGTTTATGCAGTTACTTCTGACGATGCTGTCGCATCGCCTGATGTGGTCACAAGTATGACCTGAACTTTTCATTTTGTACTACCTTGTTTGAGAATGTAGACTAAATTAAATCAAATCATAGGTATCGTACCTATAATGGCTTACCTGCCAGAGTACTCTTTGACTCTGGAGCTATTCATTCTTTTATATCTGTATCTTTTGAAAAGAAGTTAAATCTACCCCTCAGACCATTAGACTGCAAACTGCTTGTACTATCACCTATGGGATTAAAAGTAGAACTAGACAAAGGTTATGGACCATGTCCAGTTCTTATCGACGAGAAGATTTTAGGGGCAACCTTAATCCAACTCGAGATGGCAAACTGTGGCGTTATCATGGGAATGGGTTAGTTAGCTCGGCACTCCGCAAACCTATTATGTGCGGAAAAGAAACTGACATTTAAAGACAAGGAAGGAGCAGAGTTTAGTTTTGCGGGAACCAAACTTCCCCATAAATAAAAACTCATTCTATCTACATTAAAGGCTAGAAAATGCCTCGATTAAGTAGGAATTGGGTATCTAGTATCCGTGGTCGACCTCACCAAGGAAGCACCACGAATGGAAGATATTGAAGTTATGCGTGAATTTCTGGATGTATTTTTTGAGGAACTACCAGGACTACCAACCAATCGAGCGACAGAGTTCATTATAGATCTTATACCCGAAGCCGCACCAGTATCGAAAGCACCCTATCGAATGGCTCCTACGGAACTGATGGAACTGAAGGTACAATTACAGGAGTTACTAGACAAGGGTTATATCAAACCCAGTATATCACCATGGGGAGCGCCAGTATTGTTCGTGAAAAAGAAGGATGGTAGCATTCGATTGTGTATAGACTATCGGGAATTGAATAAGCTTACAATCAAGAATCGATATCCGTTGTCTCGGATCGATGACTTATTCGATCAGGTACAAGGTGCCAAAGTGTTCTCCAAAATTGATCTTTGGTCAGGATACCATTAGTTGAAGATTAAGGAAGGTGATATTTCAAAGACAGCATTTAGAACCAGAGATGGACATTATGAATTTTTAGTTATGTCTTTTGGATTGACTAATGCACCCGTAACTTTTATGGAACTCATGAATCAAGTATTCCATGATATGTTGGATACATTAGTTAATGCACAACATACTAGTCTACTCCAAGGATAAGGAAACTCATATCACAAATCTAAAAGCCGCTTTCCAACGACTAAGAAAAGAGAAGCTTTACGCAAAATTTGTGTAGTGTGAGTTATAGCTGAATGAAGTCATTTTCTTAGGCCATGTTGTATCTGCTAAAGGAATTAAAGTGGATCCTAGCAAGATTGAAGTGATTGTGAAATGGGAAGCACCTAAGAATGTTTTCGAAATCAGAAGTTTCTTAGGTTTAGCTGGTTATTATCGATGATTCGTGGAAGATTACTCTAGAATCGTCGTACCTCTCACCAGTCTGACTAAGAAAGGAGAAAAGTTTGTTTGGACCGATAAATGTGAAGAGTATTTCCAAACATTGAAGGCTAGATTGATATCAGCTCTCATCTTGACTATTCCAATCCCAAAACAACCATTTACCTTGTACGCTGATGCGTCTGGGTTAGGTTTTGGATGTGTGCTTATGCAAGGAGAACAAGTAATTATGTATATCTCAAGACAACTGAAGACACATGAGATTAACTATTCCACTCATGACTTGGAATTAGCGTGGTGGTACATGCTGTCAAGATTTAGAGACATTATTTGCATGGAGAGAAATTTTAGATTCAATCAGATCATAAAAGTCTCACTCATCTTTTTAATCAGAAGGAGTTGAACATGAGATAGAGAAGATGGCTAGAATTACTGAAGGATTATGATTACGATATCCAGTATCATCTAGGAAAAGCTAATGTAGTTGCTGACGCACTAAGCAGGAAAGCTATGACATAAACCCAAGAAGAAGCTAGTACAAATGTTGTAGTGTGTGTCACAAGAAGAGTATTTAATTACTATAAAGAGTAGTTCGTGATTGATATTCTGAATGAAACAACTGACCAAGGATTTATTCATTTATTCTCAAACATGTTTGCTACATTGAAGATTGTACCTAATCTGATAAACGAGGTGAAGACAGCTATTAAATCAGACCCTTATCTGAGAACGGTGCAAGAAGTCCTTGAAAAATGTAGGACTACTCCTGAGTTCACCTTAGACGTCGAAAAGGTACTAAAATACAAAGGAAGGATATGTGTTCCTAAAAATGAAGACTTGGATATTAGAAAAAGACTCATGAAGGAAGCCCACACCACTGTATATTCGGTACACCCTGGAAGCACGAAGATGTACCATGATTTAAAGAAACTCTATTGGTGGAGAGGAATGAAAGCGGATGTAGCTAAATTTGTGTCTCAATGCCTGAATTATCAGCGGGTAAAGACTGAAATGCAAAAACTTATAGGATTATTGCAGCCACCACCAGAACAGGCATGAAAATAGAACTGCATCACTATGGACTTCGTCACTGGGTTACCATTGACTCCTTGAGTAGTTGATGCGGTCTGGGTGATTGTAGATCGTTTAACTAAGACAGCTCATTTTATAGCTATACGACCTCAATGTACCCTAGAGAGGTTAGCTAAACTGTATGTTGATAATATTGTTAGATTGCATGGTGTACCTGAAAGCATCATGTCCGATAGAGTTCCACGTTTTACCTCAAGATTTTGGGAAGGCTATGGGTACAACGTTGAAGTTTAATACTGAATTCCATCCTCAGACCGATGGACAGTCAGAACATACCATTCATATTATAAAAGATATGCTCCGAGCTTGCGTAATTGATTTCAAAGGATCTTGGGATAAGAAATTACCATTGATTAAGTTCGCTTATAACAACAGCTATCAAGCGACTATATAGATGTCACCCTATGAAGCATTGTATGGTAGGAAGTGTCAAACTCCTTTATTTTGAAATGAAGTTGGAGTACGGATTATTGTTGGACCAGAGTTTGTTGAAGAGACTTATCGAGTGGTCGACATTATCAAGGAAAGAGTCTGAACAGCTCAAAATCGTCAGAAGTAATATGCAGATAATCGACGCAGAGATCTCGAATTCACCATAGGTGATAAGGTATTTCTGAAAATATCTCCTATGCATGGTTTATAAAGGTTTGGGGAAGGAAAAGTTGTGTCCCACGTATATTGGACCTTATTAAGTTCTAGCTAGACGTGGGAAGGTAGCGTATCAGTTAGCACTACCCCCATCCATGTCAAGTGTGCATGATGTATTTCATATCTCATTACTGAAGAAGTACATTCGAGATCCAACATACGTCCTAACAATGGATCCAGCGGGTCTAACTGAGGATTTGACATTCGAAGTAGCACCAATCAAAATTACCAGCCAGAAGGTTCAACGTCTACTCAACCGTGACATTTACTACGTTAAAGTTACTTGGAATACCCAAAACATGGAAGAGATCACATGGGAAGAAGAGAATTCTATGCGAAAGCAATATCCTTACC
Organism: Protea cynaroides; assembly: GCA_028583415.1. Classification (NCBI taxonomy): domain Eukaryota; kingdom Viridiplantae; phylum Streptophyta; class Magnoliopsida; order Proteales; family Proteaceae; genus Protea; species Protea cynaroides. Next base: position 76,724,319 of record CM053268.1, read on the forward strand.
TTTTTGACTTGGAAGGTATGTGCAAATTTGGAGGATGAAATTTATATAAGAGGGGGGAGTTGTAAGACCCGTATCATACTAACCCAGTCTTACCACCTTGTATCAGGTCTTCATATTATGGTCGGACCAAGCGGACCAAGTGCATGAAGAAACCACAAGGCTAGGTATGTAATTCAAACCATAAATCATCTAATTGAGATGTGTGGTCCCATAGCTAAACAGGTGTGGTCGACCATACCTCAGAATAATGAGACCACTGGAGTATGGGACGTGTGGTCGACGGATCCTGTGACCCCACGTACGACCACACGATGGTATAATTGACTCCGAAATTAGGAAACCTTCCTAATCTAAATGGGGTTCTTTCCTAATCAAAGTAGGACTCTATATGGAGGGTTTTCCTCTATATATAGGATGTCCCTTAGCTTCTTTCATTCTTTTAAAACTCAAACTGAAAAGAGAGAAAGAGAGGAGGAGGAAGAGAAAGAAGAGAAGGAAAATTGAAGAGGAAGACTAAGAGAAGGAATTTTAGAGAGAGCTCTGATTCTTCAACAAGTTTAAGGTATAAAAACATCCCCTACATTAGTTTAATGCCTAGAATAGATCATGGAGGAAGTATTGATTCAAAGTAGGATCTCAACCATGAGACCCAAACATGAAAACTCAAAGGAAATCATAAAGAGTAGGTTGGAGTAGATAATTATGAAAAATATAAAATTAAGGCCATAGATCAATCATAGGAAGGACCCTAGTGATAGTTCAAGGAATCAAATCATGAAGGGGTTAGACTGAGAATGAACATCGACCAAACCCTCTTGTGGTCGCAACTATGGTCAACCATACGAGGCACATGTGTCGACCGCATGCCCTCGGGAAGTTTCTAGGGAGGGTGTAGTCGCATGTGTGTGGTCGAATGATATGCAACCACACGTATCGATCACATACCCTATGGTCGCAGAAACTGAAACCATAGGTGCAGCCATACCTGCGTCCACTCAGCTTCTGTAGGTCTGATCGATTCCAAATGGGATATTTAAACATTGTAATTAATGAATATGAACTCTAACTTAGAATCCATAAATTTATTAGGTTTCCAAGTCGTTCAAAAGTGATTTACAAAGCTTGGAAGAGGAATAACCAACGATCAAAGGTGAGGGAGACCTAACCTAATTGGTTAATAACAAACTATTATTTTTATTGAGTCCAATGCCATGATTGATTCTATGCTTGTATGCTTGTAAAGTTCATCTCACATGTCATCCAATATTTCTGCTATTACTGTTCATGCATATTTAATTCTGTTTATTTATAACATGATGATGATGATGATGCTAGGAATAGGTATGTGAATGTATGTGTGTGGTTAGTGTGTTGGATGCGAGTGGAGCATCTGGGGGAGGACGTGGCATGGCAGTCTTTGACGTCATCACCAGACTCTAGCTCTATCCCTACTCAAGTCTTGCCCACTGACATTGTCGTATCACTATTACCTTAGCAAAACTATTACATCGTAGGGCATCAGGGGAGGTGGTCTCAGACCGTGTGGTCTCTGACTCTACCGGGGGGCCATAGCTCTATCTCTATGGATGTATTGAGGGATGCTGGGATGAGGCCTTGGATACACTATTTGGCATTAGGATTGGTTAGTTGCGAGCCCAGCTTTTAAGCCCTCGCCAACAGGGGCTTACGTGTTGGTATGGATAGGGCATCCGGGAAAATGTTGGCGGTGTTTGATCCGACACTTTAGCTCTATCTCTATTCCATGGTGGGTGGATATGGGATGGAAATGGTGTTTAATCCATTGGGCGGATTCACACACTCGTGTATAGTGGTGCGTCTACCACCAAACCTTTCTATAGCACATTGTAAACTTATAAACCAGACCAAAGATATGAATTGAATGCATGCATATGTTTGTTGCATTGTTTTGTTTGCTCACTCAGCCGTGATGTGTGCTCACCCTTTCGACGTCGAATATTTTAGTTCTTAATGCAGGTCCTACTATTGAAGAATATATGAATGCACCGACGTATGGACACGTTACTGCGATTGACATAGAAGCTGAAGAAGATGCGCATGATTCATCGTGTGAGTGCAACTCATGTGTTTTTTTATTAGCGTATTCGTTTAGTTATGGGAACATATAATTGATTATTTTATTTTATTTTATGTGTTGAGGTATGTTGAAGATAATTGGATACTTAATTATGCTATCACTGTCAGATACTTAGTTCATTAGTATTGAAGACTTCCGTTATCGTTTATTTACTCTGAGTTTGCTTGTGGGATGTATCTGGTTTAATCGAATGGATACGGTCTATAGGAGATCCTGGTTGAACCGTTGGTCTATGGACGGTTCATCACACCATTTTGGTTGGTTCAGAATTAGGGTGTGACAATTGTCATCCTACATGCACCCAACATGGAATAGAGATAGAACTAAAGTGTTCAGATCACACACCACCAACACTTTCCCTGATGCCCTACCCATACCAACACAAAAGTCCCTATTGGAAAGGGCTTGCAAACTGAACTTGTAACTAACCAATCCTAATGGCATCCAAATGTATCCAAGGCCTTACCCTAGCATCCTCAATACGTCCATAGAGATAGAGCTAAGGCCCCCTAATAGAGTCAGAGACAACACGGTCCGAGACTTCCTCCCCTGATACCCTACGACGTATTAGTTTTGCTAAGGTAATGGCGATATGATGATGTTAATGGGCAAGGCTTGAGCAGAGATAGGGCTAGTGTCTGGTGACTAGGCTAAACCACAATGCCACATCCTCCCTCTGATGCTCTACTTGCATCCAATACACTAACCACACACATACAATCACATGCCTATTCCTAGCATCATCATCATCATCATGTTATAAATAGATAGAAATAAATATGCATGAGTAGAATATAACAGTAATATTGGATGACATGTGAGATGCACATTACAAGCATACAAGCATAGCATCATTCATTGCATTGGATAAATAAAGTAAAATAGTTTGTTATCATCCAATTAGTTTAGGTCTTATTCCCTCACCTTTTTACGATATTCGATCTCTTTTCAAGCCATGCAAATCACTTTGAATCAATTTGGCCACCTAGTACTTATATGAATTTAAGTTAGGTTCATCTATAGCAAGTTTCAGTAGTCAAAAATCAAAACAGATCACTGATAGATAATTGATTGGTCCTATGATCACATGCTTGTGTCGACCATACCATGTACAGTCGACCCCCTACGGTCGTACTATATGCAATCACACCTGCGACCATACGTTTTCTGAATTCTTCCCAAATGGATGTGATCGACTCTCTGGTCACCCTATGGTAGACCATAGCTGCGACAATAAGATTTCTAGTTAATATTACTTTCAATCCGAGTTCTTCCTAAGTCGATTTCTCAGCTCATTACTTGGGTTCATCCTAAGGTTATCCTATGGCCATTATTTATAATTTCTCATTAACCATTATCCCTAACCCATCCCTCATGACTATCCTTGAGATTTACTCAAAGGATTACATGGATCATAATGGTTTGACATCACCAATCTACAATAGAAAACCTTATTCAATAAGATTTACATCTACAGAGATAAGTTTCATACCTAGGCTTATATTACAAAGCTTGGAACCTTCTCTGCAAAACCATCCTCTTAGCCTTCTTCTCTTTCTCCTCTTCTCCTTCTCTTCCTTTCTCTTTCTCCCTTAGGTCTAGGGTTTGATAATGTCCTAAAAGAGTGAAAAAGGGGTGGAGGAATGTCCTTATAGAGAGAAACTCTCCATATAGAGCTCTCCAATAATAGGAAAGAGATCCTCCTTTTATTTGGAAAGTTTCCAAACTCCGAAGTTAGATTTGGGTGCTTACGATCGGACGTATGGTCACAAAATCCGTCGACCTTATGTTTAAAAGTATCAAACGTATGTTTAATTATTAGTGGTCATTATTAGTGGTCTTCATTCCTCATCTTATGGTCAACCATACCTACTCAGGTAGTCGACCATACACTTAATTTTAAGTATTTTTGAGTCCATTCGTTTACCTAGTCTCGTGGTCTTTCTTCACACGGTTGGTCCACTTGATCCAGCAATGATGAGAAGATTTAGCACGACATAGTTAGACCAGGCTACTAAAATGTGGGTCTTACACTTATGATCGGACTTAATTTGAAACTTCTCTGCTTTAAAAGCAAACACGACTGTTGCCAACTCCAAGTCGTGTGTCGGATAGTTTTCCTCATGTCTCTTTAGTTACCTTATGGCATATGCCACAACCTATTCTCCTTGCATAAGTACACACCCTAAGCTGAGTTTGGAAGAGTCCATATACAAGGTGAATGCCTCTCCTAGTCTTGGAATCATCAATATTGGGGCCGAGAGTAATCTCTCTTTCAAGGTTTGAAAGCTCCTTTCACACTGATCTGACTAGACAAACCTCTCTCCCTTCTTAGATAATTTTGTTAGGGGCACGGCAATTCTAGAGTAATCTTCCATGAACCTGCAGTAGTACCCTACTAAACCCAAGAAACTTTGGATCTCGGTACCATTATAGGTGCTTCCTAGTTAATAATAGCTTTGATCTTACTGGGGTCTACCTTAATCCCTTCTCCCGACACTATGTGGCCAAAGGATGCCACTATGTTCAGCCAAAAATCACACTTTTTGAACTTGACGTAGAGTGTCCTCTCTCGTAACTTTTGCAATGTTTGTCGTAAGTGTACTTTGTGTTCTTCTATGCTCTTGGAGTATATCAATATGTCGTCGATGAACACAATCACTGAGCTATCCAGCATGTCATGAAATTCTCAGTTCATAAGCTCTATGAAGAAGGTAGGAGCATTAGTTAATCCGAAAGACATGACTAGAAATTCATAGTGCCCATACTTAGTCCGAAAGGCTGTTTTAGGTATGTCACTTTCCTTGATCCTGAGCTAATGGTCATGTGAAGGAAATATCCTCAACTTTTTGACAATTCAAGTTCGTCAACTTTTTAAGAGGCGAGTTGTAAGACCCGCTTCCCAAAATCCTGGACTAACTTGGATTTTGACTCATGGTAGGTCTTCCCACTACTGATACTATGAAATCCATACCAGAATAAATGCTTGAATCTAAGGTGGTATGTTATTCCATCATTTATATGACAAGATATCATATACAATATTATTAATTGTAGGAGATAGAGACATGGATAGATTAGGTCTGCATAATAGGAAATTGGCCTATCCAGGCACAATTTCTCCGTACAAAGATTATGTCCAGTCTTTACTATCAGATGAGGTATACGTAGCCTGGGTTGAACCATAGATTGGTGGACCCTTAGGTTGACCCCCTGGTGTGTTCAAGTAGTAGCATGTGGGTCCTAATAATGGGACATATACATGGGAGAGTTATATAGTAATTTATAAATATTAATATGATTATCCAAAGATAATCATTAGTGGACCCACTCTATCCCACAAGAGGATGCAAGATATGGGTAACTGCTTGGGTGTAGTTAGAGGGGGAATATGACTGCTAGACACGTGGCATGCCCGCATTGGGCCATTCCCCTTACTATGGATAGGCGACCACACGATTATCTCAGACCCTAGCTAAATGATAGATATGTGGAACCCAACCCTAAGGGGACTGCCACATGTCTTGGGTGATAACCACTTCCCACGTAGGGGAGGGAAGTTATCTCCCCCCCCTCCTTGTGCGCACCTGGTGGACAGGTGGTAGCAAGCAAGGCCCCCTAACCTAGGAAGGTGGAGTTGCACTAAGAGTGGGAGAATCTAGTCCATGAAGGTTTCCCTGTCCCTATGCACAACCTGCTAAAAATCAAAGGAGACCTAATATGTAAGACCCGCACTCTACTAACCCGGTGTAACCATGTCGTGCCAACTCTTCCCATCATTCCTAGACCAAGTGGACCGAGCTTGTGAAGATAGATCACAAACCAGGTATAAAAATCAAGTTAAAAATACCGAAAACCTACCTATGGTCGAATACCTGGGTAGGTATAGTCGACCATAAGGAAGGAAACAAAAATCTCAAGTCCAAAACCCCACGGTCGATGATTTTGACCCTACGGTCGACGGGTTCTGCAACCATAGCCATCGACCGTGAGACCCCAGATCAGACTCTGAGTTTCAAAAACTTTCCTAAATTAAGGGATTGCTTTCCTAATTGAAAGAGGACTCTATATGGAGAATTTTTCTCTATATAAAGGACATCCCTCAACCCTTTTTCACTCTTCTAAAATATTAGTAAACTCTAGAGAAAGAGAAGGGAAGAGAAGGAAGAGAAGGAGAAGAAGAAAAAGCTAAGGAAAGGAATTTGTTGAAAAGAGATTGGCTCTCTATCAGAGGCAAAGATATGAACCTAATCTCTAGAGATGTAAACTCTAAGGAATAAGACTTTTATGGAAGATAGGCAATATCAATCTATCATGATCTATGTGATTCCTTGAGTAATTTCCAACGATAACCACGACGGATGAGTTTGATGGTTAAGGTTGATAAGAAACTCCTAATGATGGCCATAGGATGACCTTAGAATAAACCCCATTGAAGATCAGAAGAACTGACCCAGGAAGAACTCGAATTGCATCTAGTCTATGACCAAAAATCTCAAGGTCGCAGCTACGGTCGACCATAACATGACCAGCATGACCAGAGGATCGACCATAGGCATTTGGAAAGATTTCAGAAACCATATGATCGCAACTATGGTCGCACCATATGCGACCGTAGGGTGTCGACCGTAGGTAGTATGGTCGATACAGTATGAGACCATAGGACCAATCAGACACCTATCGGTGCTCTGTTTTGATTTTTAACTACTGTAACATGTTACATATGAACCCTAACTTAAATTCATATAACTTTTAGGTTGTTAAATTGATTGAAGGAGAATTGCAAGGCTTGGAAGGAGATCATGTATTGCTAATAGGTGAGGGAACAAAACCTAAACTAATTAGATAATAACAAACTATTTATTTTTATTGAGTCCAATGCCATGATTGATTCTATGCGTGTATGCTTGAAATGTGCATCTCACATGTCATGCAGTATTCTATCTATTACTATTCATGCATATTTAATTTCGTTTATTTATAACATGATGATGATGATGATGCTAGGAAGAGGCATGTGAATGTATGTATGTTGGATGCGAGTGGAGCATCAGGGGGAGGACGTGGCATGATGGTCTTTGACCTTGTCACCAGACTCTAGCTCTATCTCTACTCAAGTCTTGCCCACTAACATCGTCGTATTGCCATTACCTTAGTAAAACTATTACGTCGTAGGGCATCAGGGGAGGTGGTCTCGGACCGTGTGGTCTTTGACTCTGCCAAGGGGCCTTAGCTCTATCTCTATGGACGTATTGAGGGATACTGGGGTGAGGCCTTGGATATACTGTATGGCATTAGGATTGGTTAGTTGCGAGCCCAGTTTGCAAGCCCTTACCATTTGGGGCTTACGGGTTGGTATGGGTAGGGCATCAAGGAAAATGTTGGCTGTGTTTGATCCGAACACTTTAGCTCTATCTCTATTCTATGGTGGATGCATGTGGGATGACAATGGTGTTTGATCCATTGGGTAGATTCACACACTCGTGTATAGAGGTGCGGTGGCCACAAACCTTTCTATAGCATATTGCAAACTTAAAAACCAGACCAAAGATATGAATTAAATGCATGCATATGTTTGTTGTATTGTTTTGTTTGCTCACTGAGCCATGATGTGTGCCCACCCTTTCGACGTCGAATATTTTTAGTTGATGATGTAGGTCCTACTGTTGAAGAATATATGAAAGCGCCGACGTATGGACACGTTGCCATCGTGGACGTAGAAGCTGTTGAAGATGCGCATGATTCATCGTGCGAGTGCAACCAATGCATTTTTTATTAATTTAGTTATAATTGATTAACGGAACATGTAATGAATTATTTATTTTTATGTCTTGTGGTTTGGAGATAATTGGATTAAATACTTATTTATCACTGTTAGACTCTCAGATCATTATCTGTAAGACTTTCGCTTATTTGTTTATTAACTCTGATTATTATCGTGGAATGTGTGTGTCGTTTGATATGGTGGGTACGACCTATACGAGATTCCGATTGAACCGTTGGTTTATTGACGATTCATCACACTAATCTGGCTAGACCAGAATTGGGGTGTGACAACTTGGTATCAGAGCATCTCAGGTTCTATCCATTGACCTAACTACTTCCACATGAGTCATGAACTGAGTTAGGATAAAATAAAAAACTATAATAAGAATGCACCAAAAGCACCTATGTTGTTTGAGACATAAACTAAAAAGAAAATAATGTACATATGTAAATGGGAAAATAATTCTATATATATCCAAATGAGAGTAAGACAAGATATATCCGAATCAGATTATGGTCCACAAATCCAGACAGTTACTTTGTAAAATAAATGAGAAAAAGAAATAAATGATATCATAGAGCTAGAGGTGCTGGAGGAGGAGGTGCCTCACGGTCTCTATCATAGTCCTCAGCATATACTCTTGTGAGCCAGGCCACCTAAGTCTGAGTCACTCGGAGACTAGCTGTCAGATCAGCTACCTACTAGTCTATAGAGCATTGGGCATCTAGAAGCTCTCCTACTCTCCAATCAGTCACGCGCTGAGCCTCCCGAATCTCACGTAATAGCCCCATCATGTCATCTGATAGTGGGCATAAAGGGCCAGCTAAATGTGAAGCCCGAGAAGGGTCAGCTCTAGTAGAATATTATTGTCACACCCCAATTCTGCACCAACCAAAATGGTGTGATGATACGTCTATGATCCAACGGTTCAACTAGGATCTCGAATAGGCTGTGTCCTTTTGCTTAAACCATACACATCCACAACCATAGTCAGAGTAAATAAACACTAGCGGAAGTCTTTAATATTAATGAACTGAGTATCAAACAGTGATATCATAAATAAAGTATCCAATTATCTCAAATAATTGAAGGCACAAAATAAAATAATTTAATCAATTACATCTTCTGAATAATCCAACAAATATATCTAATCAAAGATGCATGAGTTGCACTAGCACGATGAATCATACGACTCCATCATAGCTCCCATATCCATCGTCGCAACATGTCCGTACATCAGAGCATTCACATAATCTTCTACAGTAGGACCTGCATCATCAACTAAAATATTCGACGTCGAAAGGGTGAGCACACATCATGGCTCAGTGAGCAAACAAAACAATGCAACAAACATATGCATGCATTCAATTCATATCTTTGGTCTAGTTCATAAGTTTGCAATGTGCAATAGAAAGGATTGGTGGCCACCGCACCTCTATACACGAGTGTGTAAAGCCGCCCAATGGATCAAACACCATTGCCGTCCCACATGCACCCATCATGGAATAGAGATAGAGCTAAAGTGCCCGGATCAAACACCGTATGACACTTCCCCAGATGCCCTACCCATACCAACACATAAGTCCCTATTGGCGAGGGCTTGCAAAGTGGGCTCGCAACTAACTAGTCTTAATCTCAAACAGTGTATCCAAGGCCTCACTCCAGCATCCCTCAATACGTCCATAGAGATAGAGCTAAGGCCCCCCGACAGAGTCAGAGACTACACGTCCGAGACCACCTCCCCTGATGCCCTACGACGTAATAGTTCTACTAAGGTAATGGCAATACGACTATGTCAGTGGACAAGACTTGAGTAGAGATAGAGCTAGAGTCTGGTGACCAGGATGAACCATAGTGTCACGTCCTCCCCCTGAAGCTCCACTCACATTAAGTACATTAACCACACACATACATTCACATGCCTATTCCTAGCATCATCATCGTCATCATGTTATAAATAAATAGAATTAAATATGCATTAACAGTAATAACAAGAATATTGGATGACATGTGAGATGCACATTACAAGCATACACGCATAGAATCAGTCATGGCATTGGACTCAATAAATAAAAATAGTTTATTATTAGCCAATTAATTTAGGTCTTGTTCCCTCACATTTGGTTGATAGTAGATCCTCGTTCAAGCTTTGTAATTCACTCTTACACCACTTGGAAACCTAACAAATTTATAGATTTTAAATTAGAATTTATTTTCAGTAGTTTAAACCAACAGAAACTGAGGGGTCGCAGGTGTGGCAACACATGTGGTCTCAGTTTCTGCGACCACAGGGCGTGGGGTAGCAAGGTGTGGTCGCATATCCTGCGACCACACATGCGACCTCACGCTCCCTGGAAACTTCCCGAGGGCATGTGGTCGCAAGGTGTCGTCGCATATCCTACGACCACACATGTGACCACACCCTCCCTAGAAACTTCTCGAGGGTGGTCGAATATGTGTGTCACACCCCAATTTCGCACATTTCAAAATGGTGTGATGAACCGCTAAATAACCAACGGTTCAACCAGGATCTCAAATAGGCTATCCCCGCGTTACCTGAACCTTCATATACTCACCATCATAATCAGAGTAAATACGCAATAGCGGAAGTCTTATAATAAATGAACTGAGAACTAAAATGATATCCATAAATAATAGCAAATTATTCTGTGTTTAACTGAGACATAAATATTTAAGTACCAAATACATGTCTTATAAATCCAATAAAAAAACCTATAAAAATATCTAGTCAAATACACACGAGTTGCACTCGCAAGAGGAGTCGTGTGTATCATCTTCGCCTCCAAGGTCCATTGCCGCTACCGTCCCGTACGTAGAATCATTCATATAGTCTTCAACTGTGTAACCTGCATCATCAACTAAAAATATTCGACGTCGAGGGGTGAGCACACAACACGGCTCAGTGAGTAGCCAAAATAATGCAACATTACATATGCATGCACATTCATTTATCTCTTTGGTCTGGTTTATAGTTTGCAATACGCAATAGAAAGGTTGGGTGGCCAAAGGTTAATGTATATTGACACCCCCCCGGTAGAGTTAGAGACTACAAGGACCGAGACCACCTCCCCTGATACCCTACGACACAATAGTTCTGCTAAGGTAATGGTGATACGACGATGTCAATGCACAAGACTTGAGTTAGAGATAGAGCTAAAGTGCTGAGACCCGCCAAAGGTTAACGTTTATTGACGTTCTCATCACACCTCCCCTGATACTCGCTCGCATCAAGTACATCAACCACACACATACAAGCACATGCCTATTCCTATCATCATCATCATCATCATGTTATAAACAATAAAGTAAATATGCATGAACCAAGTAATAGAAATATTGGATGGCATGTTGTATGCACATTACAAACATATTTGCATAGAATCAAACATGGCATAAGACTCAAGAATTAGAAAACAATTTATTATTAACCGATTTAGTTTGGAGTTAAGGTTCCTCACCTTAGTTTGCTATAAAATACTTTTCCAAGCTTTAAAATCACCTCTACAGTGTTATTATAATGCTAGCAAACCTAACAAAGTCGATAGAATTTAATTAGAATTAATTCTGAATTTAAAAACTATGCTGTTAACTGAGGGTCGATCAGAGGGTCGATGCTCAGGATACATAGGGTCGATGGGTTTATCGACCCTACCCTCTGTCTGAACTTCCCGAATGCTGAGGGTCGATGGTCAGGGTGCCTAGGGTCGATGGGTCTATCAACCCTGTGTGCGACCCTCGGTGCACTCTGGTCCAATTTCCACTTTTTACATCATTCTTCGTGTTTGGGGTCCTATGGCTTGCTTCCACATTCCATTAAACATTCATTCCATGGTCTAAAACCATGATTCATCCTCTTAGATGGCTTTCATGCATTATCCTCGGGTTTTCCATGAAAACCTAACCATGGATGGATGGTTTGGGTTTCTCCGAAATCCTACACTCAACCATATCTAACCTAAGGTCTGTAAAAACTCATGGAATTAGTATCCATACCTGAGAAGATTACTTTTCTCTGGAAATTCTTCTCCTTTTTGCTAAGTCTTCTTCCATGCCTCCTTTCTTCCTCTTTTCCTTCTTCTCTCTTTCTCTCAATTCAATTAGGGTTGTGAAAGGAGTGAAAGTGGCTTAGGGACGTCCTTTTAATAGAGTAGGAATGTCCTATAATAGTCCCATTGAGATTTGGAAAGCATCCCAATCGAAAATTAGGAAGTTTCCTAATTTCAGTTTCGACGGTAAGTGAGGGTCGATGAGAGGGTCGATGATCCCGTCGACCCTGTGGTCTGACACTGTCCGACCCTCTCCCAAATTTTAAGGGTCTGAGTTTCTGATTTGGGAGGGTCGACCTCGTTTAGCTGGGTATGCGACCCTTCCTCTATTTTAAGTGTTTTTGGGTCGATTTGATACCTGGGATCTCGCTCTCCTTCACGCCCTTGGTCCATTTGACTCGACCATGATGGGTGAACCTGGTTCAAGGTGGTAAGACCGGGTTAGTTTGACACGGGTCTTACAACTCCCCCCAACTTATAAAAATTTTGTCCTCGAAATTGGACGTACCTTCTGAATTAAATAAGTGAGGATATTGCTTCCGCATAGCATTTTCTTCTTCCCATGTAACTTCTTCCATGTCTCTACTTTTCCATGTGACCTTAATATAGTAGATATCTCTGTTGCGTAGACGTTGAACCTTTCGACTAGTGATTTCCGTTGGTGTTACTTCAAATGTCAAATCATCAGTCAATTCTGGCAAATCCACTGTCAAAACATGTGTTGGGTCTTTGACATACTTCTTCAATAAGGATATGTGAAATACGTCATGCACACTTGACATAGATGGTGGTAGTGCTAATTGATAAGCTACTTTTCCACGCTTAGCCAGAATTTCATATGGCCCGACATATCTTGGACTTAGTTTCCCTTTTTGTCCGAACCTTTTCAATCCTCGCATAGGCGATACCTTCAAAAATACTTTATCACCTATGGCGAACTCTAGATCTCTTCGTCGAGTATCCGCATATTGTTTCTGATGGTTCTGAGCTGTTCTCACTCTTTCCTTGATGATGTCGACCACTTGACAAGTCTCTTCAACAAATTCCGGTCCAACAATACTACGTTCTCCAACTTCATTACAAAACAAAGGAGTTCGACACTTTCTACCATACAGTGCTTCATAAGGTGACATTTGTATAGTAGCCTGATAGCTATTGTTATAAGTGAACTCGATCAATGGTAACCTTTCATCCCATGATCCCTTGAAATCAATTACACATGCTCGTAGCATATCTTCTAGAATCTGAATTGTGCGCTTGGGTGGAATGGCAAGATCGAACTTCAACGTTGTACCCATAGCCTTTTGCAATCCTTCCCAAAACTTGGAAGTAAATCGTGGATCTCTATCAGACACAATGCTTTCTGGTACACCGTGTAAGCGAACAATGTTATCCACATACAGCTTTGCTAACCTTTCCAGTGTATACTGAGGTCGTATAGGTATGAAACGAGCTGTCTTTGTCAGACGGTCTACAATCACCCAAACTGCATCTACTACTCGAGGAGTCAATGGTAGTCCCGTGACGAAGTCCATAGTGATGCAGTCCCATTTCCATGCTGGTTTCGATAACGGCTGCAATAGTCCTGCGGGTCTTTGTCGTTCAGCCTTTACTTTCTGACAATTTAGGCATTGAGACACGAACTTAGCTACATCTGCTTTCATTCCCCTCCACCAGTATAATTTCTTTAGGTCATGATACATCTTTGTACTTCCTGGATGTACCGAGTAGATGGTGGTGTGGGCTTCTTTCATGAGTCGGTGTCTAATGTCTACACTTTCGCTTCGGGTACACATATTCTTCCTTTGTATTTCAGTACCTTTCGTCATCCAAGGTGAACTCGGGGTTAGTCCTACCTTTCTCAATATCTTCGTGGTATCGTTCTCAGATAAGGATCTGCTTTGATAGCTGTCTTCACTTCATCCACTATATCCGGTATAATCTTCAATGCCGCGAACATATTCGAAAACTGATGAATAAACCCTTGGTTGGCTGATCCATCCGTTGAGTCTATCACGTACTGCTCGTTGCCGTGATTGAATACCACTCCGATAGTGTTGCCGCAGTCGTGCTAACTTCTCCTTGAGATTTTATCATTGCTTTTTTGCTCAATGCTTCTGCTACTACGTTCACTTTTCCTGGATGATACTGGATGTCACAATCATAGTCTTTCAATAGTTCCAGCCATCTTTTTTGTCTCATATTCAACTCCTTCTGATTAAATAAATAAGTAAGACTTTTATGGTCCGACTTAATCTGGAATTTCTCTCCGTATAGGTAATGTCTCCATATCTTGACAGCATGTACTACTGCCGCTAACTCCAAATCATAAGTGGGGTAATTTTTCTCATGTACCTTCAATTGTCTCGAGGCATAGGCAATCACTTGCTCTCCTTGCATAAGCACACATCCTAATCCCAATCCCAACGCATCGGTATATAAGGTAAATGTCTGTCCTGGGATCGGAATAGTCAAAATCGGAGCGGATATCAATCTGGTCTTCAGTGTTTGAAAACTCTTTTCACACTTATCTGTCCATACAAATTTTTCACCTTTCTTGGTCAAATTGGTGAGAGGTACGGCAATCCGAGAATAGTCTTCTATGAATCTCCGATAATAACCAGCTAGACCCAGAAAACTTCTAATTTCTGAAACGCTCTTTGGTGCTTCCCACTTTACGATAGCCTCGATCTTACTGGGGTCCACTTTGATTCCTTCAGCGGATACTACATGGCCTAGAAAGGCGACTTCACTTAGCCAAAACTCACACTTTGAAAATTTGGCACATAACTTCTCGTTCCTTAAACGCTGTAGGGCTGCGTTTAGGTTCTTGACATGGGTTTCCTTGTCCTTGGAGTATACCAATATGTCATCAATAAATACTATAACCGACGTGTCCAACATATCATGGAAGACTCGGTTCATAAGTTCCATGAACGTTGCCGGTGCATTAGTTAATCCGAATGACATTACTAAGAATTCATAATGTCGTATCTTGTCCTGAAGGCTGTCTTCGAAATATCACCTTCTTTAATCTTCAGTTGATGATAGCCTGATCGAAGATCGATCTTTGAAAATACCTTTGCTCCCTATAACTGATCGAACAAGTCATCGATCCGAGGTAGCGGATATCGATTCTTGATTGTCAGCTTATTCAACTCTCGATAGTCGATACATAATCGAACGCTACCATCCTTCTTCTTTACGAACAACACCGGTGCTCCCCATGGAGATATACTGGGTCTAATATAACCCTTATCCAGCAGTTCTTGTAATTGCACTTTTAATTCCTTCAGTTCAGTAGGAGCCATTCTATAAGGTGCTTTTGATACTAGTGCGGCTCCGGGTAGAAGGTCTATTACAAACTCCGTGGCTCGGTCGGGTGGTAATCCGGGTAGTTCCTCCGGAAATACATCTGGGTAATCCCGCACGACATCAATATCTTCCATTCGTGGCGCATCCTTGGTTAGGTCGACCACTGATACTAGATATCCGACGGCTCCCTTTTCAAGGCACTTCTTAGCCTTTAATGCTGAGAGTATGAGCTTACGTCTCCTGGGAAGTTTGGTTCCTGAGAAACTGAATTTTGCTCCTTCTTTGTCTTTGAACGTTAGTTTCTTTTCGGCGCATAATAGGTTTGCTGAATGCCGAGCTAACCAGTCCATTCCCAAGATGACGTCAAAGTCTGCCATCTCAAGTTGTATTAAAGTTGCATCTAAGGTTTTCTCGCCAATGAGAACTGGGCATGGCCCATAACCTTTCTCTAATTCCACTTCTAATCCCATCGGTGACCGTACAAGTAATTTGTAGTTTAATGTTTTGATGGGTAAATTGGTCTTCTTTCCAAATGACACAGATATAAATGAATGCGTAGCTCTTGAATCAAAGAGTACTCTGGCGGGTATGCCATTGATAGGTACGATACCTCTGATTCATTTTTACTTAGTCTACATGCTCAATCAATAAAATTATAATCTTAAAAGTTTCGGTCATACCTGTGACCACATCGGGCGATGCGGAAGCATCCTCTGATGTAACAGCATATACCCATCCTTGATGTAACTGTTTCTTGGGTTTTGGGCATTCTCTTGCCATATGCCCTGGTTGGTTCCAGTTATAGCACTTTGGGGCTTCAGAATTTAGCTTTGGCTGTGGTTGAGCTGCAGAAGTAGACTTTGGTGCAGTAGCAAAATTCTGAGGACGGTTTATATGTCCTATTATTGCCTCCGTTGTAGGAGTTTCCGGCTGGTCTCTTGATGCCTCTGTTCTGGGAGAAATAACTCTCCTTCTGGCTCGATTCGATCACTCGAGCAATCTGGACAGCTTCGTTGTAGATTTTCTTCTCTAAGCCCAGAACATTTTCTCTTATGCTTCCTCTTAGTCCCGCGACAAACCTATGGGTTTTGGTATCTTCTTCCTGCATACTAGCCGGTGCGAAGAAAAACAGCTCTTCATAGCGCTGTTGATACGAGTCTATGGAGATCTGCCCCTGGTACAGACTCAAGAACTCTTTCTCCATTAAATCTCTAAAGCTTCTTGGGAAATACTTCTCGAAGAACGCTTCTTTATATATAGCCCATGTCAGTAGGGCGTGCTTGGTCAATAAGTACGTCTTTGTAGATTTCCACCAATGGTGTGCGTTGCCTTTGAGCATGAAGGTGGCGCATAGTACTTTCTCTTCCTCGGTGATAGTCATCATAAGGAAGTTCCTTTCCATCTCGTCTATCCAGTGTGCTGGCCACAGTGGATCAGACGGCTTGTCGTTGAATTCTCTCGGTTTCATTTTCAAAAATCTCTCCACTAGCCGGGAGTGATCCAGTTGATTTTGGTATGCCCCAAACATAGGGGGTGGGTAGTTGTACATCCCTTGTGCTGCTTCTGGGACTTGCACTGGAATTGGTGCAGCCGGTTGTTGAGGTGTCTGAGGAGCTGGGTGGTTACCCACTGGTGCTGCACTGGCTTGCCCAGTGTGTATGGGTGCAGCCTGAGTGGCTTGATACATAATCCCCATGGCAACCTACATTTGAGCTTGTGCGTGTTGCATCTTCTATAGCTGCTGAGCTAGGTTCATAACCACAGTTGCTAGCTCCGGTGGTGGAGGTGGCAAATTTGTAGGGTTTGTCGATTCTGAATTACCCTGTGCATGGTTATTCTCTTGACTAGTCTCCTCCACTGGTGGTGGTGGTGGGACTGTATTTCGGGTCTGTCAGGTAACTCTACGTCCAGACATATTTCTTTTCGATGATTGGTGGTGCCTGAAAATCATCAAAATAGGTGAGAAATCATGTATATGTCATGTAGGCACGTTAACCAATAATCAATTCCAATTCGAGCTCATTTTATAAACAAAATATTGTCTTTTCTATACAGGGTCGATGGTGAGGGTCGATGGTATGTCAGACCCTTAATGTCCGACCCTATGTTTTTCTGTCAGATTCCCGAGAGCTGAGGGTCGATTAGAGGGTCGATCAGAGGGTCGATGGCTCTGGTCGAGTTTTTTCCGACCCTCTGACCAAAAATCAGATTTTTAAAGTCTGATTTTGGGTCATTTTCTATTATTTCCCTCCCGTTTCGACTCGCCTCTTCTCTTCGAGTTGCTACAGTGCTACTTCACTGTTGTGGATCGATTTTAGTCCGAGTTTTGACATCCACTTCATCCCTACAGGTATGCTTTCCCATTTTTACCTGTTTTTAGGTTTCCATTCCTAGGTTTTTGCCCATTTAACTTGTATTTTTCAAATTAAATTTTACCAACCGTAAAAATTCGATTTTTATTGGGGGCTTTTGTTGTTGGCGTCTTGAGGAACGAAAGCCCTCAAAAATTTTAGAGTTTCATCGGTTGGTTATCGAGAAACTTGATTTTTCTCTTTTTGCCCTAATTTGTCGAAATTTTTCGATTTCTTACAATTTCTTCAAATTGGACCTTGTCAGTTAAAATTTCCTTCTGTTTAACTGTTGTATGATGTGTTGGAACTTATGTAGGTCCTCCTGCCTACTTGTATGGGTGAAAAGTGAGGCTTTTGACCAACTTACGTCGTTATAATGCCCAATTTTAAATTTTTATCCTATTAACTCCTTGTTTTCCTTTTTCTTTCTTATCTGCAGATACTATGGTTCGTACCAAAGTACCCAGGATTCGTGATCCGCTTCGCTTCCGCTCCAATGAAGCTGAGGCACAGTATGCCTACTATACAGGCAGGAAAGTGGAGGGGGTCGTATGGTGAACCTGGCTGAGCTAGCCTTGTTCAATGTAAAGAGAGCTTTTGGTGATGTGGGGTGGCTCCCTGTCATCACATACGATGCGTACACACGTCCAGAGTTAGTGCGCCAGTTCTACTGTAACCTTCAGATTGTGGGAAACCACAACGATGTGGAGCTTGGTCAGGAGTTGCGCATCACTAGCTACGTCAAGGGGGTGCAGATTTCCTTTGATTATCGGCAGCTGGCCGACCTGTTGGGCATTCCTTATGATGGTCCTATGGTGTACTGTGCACCTGGTGAGCACGACTTTATTGAGACGTGGTTGCGGGCCGAGATTGATAGTCAGTTACTACAGCCCGATAGCTGGTAGATGAGGGCGTGCTACTTGCGTCCGGCTCCACGGGTGTTCTGTAGGATCATTCAAAGATAACCTGATCCCCACAGAGTGGGCATTATGAGAGGGTGTCTCGGCTGACCCAGTTTTTGATCTACAGTATATGCACTCATCAGCCCGTCTGTCTTCCTTACATCATCATGCGGACGATGATCAATGCTACATTGTCCGGTCATAGGGGTAATCTACCCTATGGATGTATGATCACCATATTGTTGATTCTTCTGGGGGTTGACCTAGTTGATGAGAAGATTCAGGAGAAGACCTTCTCGTCGCCTCTAGATTGGGAGGCTATATGTAAGATGGGACTTCGAGACGCTCAGGTTAGCGATGATGAGAGGAACGCGATGGTGCGCCCTCACACTCGGGTTGAGGTGGCTGATGCTGAGGCTGCTGCTGCTGCTGCTAGAGCTCAGGTGGATCCCGTCGACGATGATGATCGTATGTACATGGACATCGACGCGATACCCCCGCCTTCACCTACACATGCGGCTGGAGTTGGTACTTCGCATGCGGCGGATTCTGTACCTGAGACTGGTCCTTCTCATGAGGCTGGTCCTTTGCATTCGTCTTCTGATATGATGGAGATGTTGCGCGAGATCAGAGAGACTCAGCGCAGATCGGACCTGAGGATGGAGGAGTTACTAGATGCTCAGTGCATGAGAGTGGATGAGCTGTTGGCTGCTCAGCACACATCTGACGCGCGGATAGGTGAGCTCATGGAGATCCAGTGTGCGACTGACAGGAGAGTAGCCGATCTCACAGCTAGTCTACAGACGACCCAGACTCAGATAGCCTGGTTGACTAGAGTCTATGCTGAGGACTACGACAGAGATCGTGAGGCTCCACCTCCTCCTTCACCTCCCACTTCCTGATTGTACTTTTTGTTTTTCTTGTACTTCAGGGTAACTGTCCGGGTTGTGGACTGTACTCTGCTTTAGATACATATTTACACTTTGTTTCGCTCTCATTGTATGTCAACTTGTTTCTCCTTTTAATAGATGTATTATTCTCTTTTTAAATTTGGTCTCAACATCACTTGTGCTTATAATGTGTTAATATAACTGTTTTTATTTTATCCTATCTCAGTTCACTATTGCTGTGAATGTATGATAGTTCAGCGGGCAAGGCCTGAGATGCTCAAAAACCAAGTTGTCACACCCCAATTCTGCACATTTCAGAATGGTGTGATGAACCGCTAAATAACCAACGGTTCAACCAAGATCTCAAATAGGCTATCCCCGCGTTACCTGAACCTTCATACACTCACCATCATAATCAGAGTAAATACACAATAGCGGAAGTCTTATAATAAATGAACTGAGAACTAAAATGATATCCATAAATAATAGCAAATTATTCTGTGTTTAACTGAGACATAAAAATTTAAGTACCAAATACATGTCTTCTATATCCAATAAATAAACCTACAAAAATATCTAGTCAAATACACACGAGTTGCACTCGCAAGAGGAGTCGTGTGTATCATCTTCAGCTCCAGCGTCCATTGCTGCTACCGTCCCGTACGTAGAAGCATTCATATAGTCTTCAACTGTGTAACCTGCATCATCAACTAAAAATATTCGACGTCGAGGGGTGAGCACAGAACACGGCTCAGTGAGTAGCCAAAACAATGCAACATTACATATGCATGCACATTCATTTATCTCTTTGGTCTGGTTTATAGTTTGCAATGCGCAATAGAAAGCTTGGGTGGTTAATGGTTAACATTTATTGACACCGCCTCTATACACAGGGTGTGGAAGTCCGCCCGAAGGTTAACGTTTATCGTCGTCCCCATCCACCCTACCATAACATTATACAACAAAGGTTAACGTTTATTGCTATATAATGCTATACCAACACGTAAGCTCCTGTTAGCGAGGGCTTGCAAACTGGGCTCGCTACTAACCAATCCTAATGCCAAACAGTGTATCCAAGGCCTCACCCCAAGCATCCCTCAGAATGTCCATAGAGATAGAGCTAAGGCCCCCCGGTAGAGTCAGAGACTACAAGGACCGAGACCACCTCCCCTGATACCCTACGCCACAATAGTTCTGCTAAGGTAATGGCGATACGATGATTTCAATGCACAAGACTTGAGTTAGAGATAGAGCTAAAGTGCTGAAACCCGCCAAAGGTTAACATTTATTGACGTTCTCATCACACCTCTCCTGATACTCGCTCGCATCAAGTACATCAACCACACACATACAAGCACATGCCTATTCCTATCATCATCATCATCATCATGTTATAAACAATAAAGTAAATATGCATGAACAAGTAATAGAAATATTGGATGGCATGCTGTATGCACATTACAAACATATTTGCATAGAATCAAACATGGCATAGGACTCAAGAATTAGAAAACAGTTTATTATTAACCAATTTAGTTTGGAGTTAAGGTTCCTCACCTTAGTTTGCTATAAAATACTTTTCCAAGCTTTAAAATCACCTCTACAGTGTTATTATAATGCTAGCAAACCTAACATAGTCGATAAAATTTAATTAGAATTAATTCTGAATTTAAAAACCATGTTGTTAACTGAGGGTCGATGCTCAGGATACATAGGGTCGATGGGTCTATCGACCCTACCCTCTGTCTGAACTTCCCGAATGCTGAGGGTCGATGGTCAGGGTGCCTAGGGTCGATGGGTCTATCGACCCTGTGTGCGACCCTCAGTGCACTCTGGTCCAATTTCCACTTTTTAAATCATTCTTCGTGTTTGGGGTCCTATGGCTTGCTTCCACATTCCATTAAACATTCATTCCATGGTTTGAAACCATGATTCATCCTCCTAGATGGCTTTCATGCATTATCCTCGGGTTTTCCATGAAAACCTAACAATGGATGGATGGTTTGGGTTTCTCCGAAATCCTACACTCAACCATATCTAACCTAAGGTCTGTAGAAACTCATGGAATTAGTATCCATACCTGAGAAGATTACTTTTCTCTAGAAATTCTTCTCCTTTTTGCTAAGTCTTCTTCCTTGCCTCCTTTCTTCCTCTTTTCCTTCTTCTCTCTTTCTCTCAATTCAATTAGGGTTGTGAAAGGAGTGAAAGTGGCTTAGGGACATCCTTTAAATAGAGTAGGAATGTCCTATAATAGTCCCATTGAGATTTGGAAAGATCCCAATCGAAAATTAGGATGTTTCCTAATTTCAGTTTCGGCGGTAAGTGAGGGTTGATGAGAGGGTCGATGATCCCGTTGACCCTGTGGTCTGACACTGTCCGACCCTCTCCCAAATTTTAAGGGTCTGAGTTTCTGATTTGGGAGGGTCGACCCTGTTTAGCTGGGTATGCGACCCTTCCTCTATTTTAAGTATTTTTGGGTCGATTTGATACCTGGGATCTCGCTCTCCTTCACGCCCTTGGTCCATTTAACTCGACCATGATGGGTGAACCTGGTTCAAGGTGGTAAGACCGGGTTAGTTTGAAACGGGTCTTATAATGTGTGTCTCATGTGGTCGCACATTATGCGACCACATGTGTGACCACATGTGTGATGGTCGGCTTTTTCATTCTCAACTCTATTCCTTCATGTTTGGATTCCTTGGCTTATCATGATGGTCCTTCCTATGATTGTTCTATGGCTCATAACTAGTATTTTTATACAGAATCCACATCCACATAAATTCCTTCCATGGATTCTCTTGGAATTTGTCCATGGATTGATGATTGGGTTCTCACTTAAATCCTATCTCTTTCATGAACTATTCTAGGCTTTCAATTGACATGGGGAATGTTCCATACCTTAAACTTGTTGAAGATTCAGAGGTCTTCTCTGAATTTTCCCTTCTTAGTCTTCCTCTTTAATTCTCCTTCTCTTCCTTCTCTTCCCTTTCTCTCACTTTCAGTTTGAGTTCTAAAAGGATGAAAGAGGCTAAGGGACGTCCTATTTATAGAGGAAAACCCTCCCTAATAAACCCTACTTAGTTTAGGAAAGAACCCCCTTTGGATTAGGAAGGTTTCCTAATCTCGGTTTCTAACTGGAATCCGTGTGGTCGCAGGTGGGGTCACAGAATCCGTCGACCACACCCTCTGAAACGTACAACCACACGACCTAATTTCCTGTGGTTGCATTATTTTTTTGTATGGTCGACCACACCTATTTAGGTATGTGACCACACGCTCATAATTGACTGTTTTTGGGTTAAATTTCATACCTGAGCTTATGGTTTCTTTACGCACTTGGTCCGCTTAGCTCGACCATGATAAGTAGACCTGATACAAGGTGGTAAGACCGGTTAATTCGATACGGGTCTTACAATTATGGTGATGGAGGAGGGATGGCATCTATATCCATGTACATCTGATCATCATCCTCCTCATCATCACTCATGTGTGCCTCTGTTGCTACTGCTGCTACCGCCTCTGCATCTTCTGCCGCTACCCGAGTGAGAAGATGTCTCATAGCATTCCTCTCGTCATCACTGACCTGTATCTCTCTCATGCCCATCCTGTTAATGGCCTCCCAATCAAGGTCAGCTGAGAAGGTGTCCTCAAGGATCCTCTCATCCACTAGGTCCACCTGTAGACGAGCGAGTAGGGTGGAGATCAGTCGGCCGTAGGGCAAGTTACCTCTCGAGTTAGGCAATGTAGCTCTGTGCATAGTCCGAAGAATAATATATGGGAGGCAGACAGGCTACCTAGTATAAATACAGTACAGCAGGTACTGCGTCAGCTGTGAGACCATCTCGTAATGTCCACCCTGGGGAATAAGATTATGCTAGATAATCTTGCAGTAGACCCGTGGCTCTGGATGCAGGTTGACTGCTTTCATCTCCCAGCGGTCATCCCAAAGAATTTGGTTATCTATTTCTACTCGCACCTGTGTAGATAGAAACTGTGGTTCCTTAGGTGCACAGTAAACCAACTGACCATCATTTGAGATGCCTAAGAGATCAGCCAACTCCTGACAGTTGAAAGAAATCGGAACCCCTTTCACCCAGATAGTGATCCAAAGCTCTCTACCCCTGTCATTATCCTCTAAATCGCCCTCCACCTGAAGGTGATAGTAGAACTCCTTGACCAAGTTTGGGCGAGTGCAAGCCTCGTACAGAATCACTTGAAGCCAGCCCATATCACCAAACACCCTTTCCACATCAAACAGAGCTAAATGGGCTAAGTTAACACATCTTCCCCCTTCCACTTTCTTTTGATTAAACCAATGGTATTGTGTTTCTGCTTCCACAGACCTAAAGCAAAGTGGGTCATGAACTCGAGGAACCTTAGTGCGAACCATGATAACTGCAAGAGAAGAAAATAAGAAAAACAAGTTAGATAAATTTAAAAATTTGACAGCATAATGACGTAAAATGGGAAAAGCCTCACTTTTCACCTAAACATTTGGGCAGGAGGACTTACATAGGTCCCAAACCATCCTATAAGGCATATACAATCGAAAATTTAAACTAGGTAGGTCAAATTTGAAGAAATTTTGACAATTGTAAAAAACCCCAAAATTTAGGTAAAAAATAGAAATTTCAAAATTTTCACCAAACCAACCGATAAAACTCAAATTTTCTTAAGGGCTTTCATCCATTGGGTAGCCAATAGCAATAACCCCTAATAAAAATCAAATTTTTATGTCCAAAAAAATAATAATTAGAAGAAAACCCTACAAATGGAAAAAACCCTAGGTATGAAAGCATAAAAATGGAGAAAAGTAGTGAACATACCTCAAGGAATGGAATGGAGATCGTAGATCAATGGAAAAATCACCAAGTTCGTACGATAGATACTGTAGCAACTCAGTGGTGGCGAGTTGAGTTGTGACCGTAGGAAAGGAAAGGATAATGAGAGGGAAAAATCCCAAAAACAGGTTTAAAAGCCTGATTTTGAGTCATATGGTTGCACAATTCGACCAAAACATGCGACCATATGATCGACCATAGGGTCTTGGTAAGTTTTCAAGATTTTGAAGGTTGCACCTATGGTCACACAACATTCGACCGTAGGCCATCGACCGTATGATTGTCTGTTGTCTGCATTTTGATTATGTTCGAACTCTTGCCTATTGATTTTGTTTTTCTCTCGACTTCCATTGTGAGACTAACCCAATACTACCATCATATCTTGTCTCACATGTACAGCCTTTTCAAGTATCTTTCAACCAAGAGTTTAAATGGCTGGAGGAAGAGTAAATAGAAGGAGATGGATTGCAAACCCATCTCCACTACCTATGGAGAGTAGTGACAAAGAAGGTCAGCAAGGACAAGAAGGAAAGATTGGAACTCAACATGCTGCGCCTCATAATGTGCACACCCAAGCCAACCCAACCAACATACCTACACCACCTACGGATTTGGCTACTACGGTAATGAATTTGGCACAGCAAATGTAGCATATACAACAAATGCAAGCCAACAAGCACCATTCAATGGGAATTGCTTTCCCAGTTGCAAACACAACATCTCTACCTGCAAGACAAGCTAGTACGGCACCTGGTGCTAGCAACACTGTACCCCAAGCACCGCAAACACCAGTAGTACAAGGCCAAGTGCCAAACCCTGAAGCACCGCAAGGCGGGTATAACCAAGGTAATTATCAGTACCAATACCAACCACCAATGTATGGGGCATATGCATAGTATCAACTTTATCACTCCAGATTGATCGAGCATTTTTTGAAGTTGAAGCCGAAGAAATTTACAGGCAAACCATCAGATATGTTGTGGCCAGCTCACTGGATCGATGAAATGGAAGGAAACTTTATGATGATGACTATAAATAAAGAAGATAAGGGATTATGTGCCACATTTATGTTGAAAGGTGACGCACACCACTGGTGGAAATCAACTAGAAGTTATCTATTAACAAAGCATGCCCAACTGACATGGGTTATTTATAAAGAAGCTTTCTTTGAGAAGTATTTTCCAAGGAGTTTCAGAGATCAAATGGAAAAGGACTTTCTGAGTCTGTATCAGGGATAGATGACTGTAGACGTATATCAATAGCGTTATGAAGAACTATTTTTCTTTGCTCCCTCTAGCATGCAGGAGGAAAATACCAAAATCCGAAGGTTCGTTATGGGAATTAGGGGAAGCATCCATGAACATGTGTTGGGATTAGAAAAGAAGATTTATTATGAAACAGTACAGATTGCTCAAGTACTGGAATCGAGCCAAAGGAAAAGTTATTTTTCTCAGAACAGAGGTATAAAGAGGCCCAATGGAAACTCATACAACAGAGGAAACTCGAAGACATTTAAACCCTTCCGTACTCAAGGCTTCAATGCTGCAACTAAGACTACTCCGATAATCCAACCTCAACATAAGCAAAGTAGTATTGGAGTTAAATGCTTCAACTGTGATCAAGTAGGACATTATTCAAGGGAGTGTCCTAAGCTAAGGAAGCAGCTACAGCAAGGAAAGGTTTATGCAGTTACATTTGAGGATGCTGCCACATCGCCTGATGTTGTCACAGGTATGACCTGAACCTGTCGTTTTGTACTACCTTGTGTGAGCATGTAGACTAAATTAAATCAAATCACAGGTATCATACCTATTAATGGCATACCCGCCAGAGTACTCTGACTCTGGAGCTACTCATTCTTTTATATCTGTGTCGTTTGGAAAGAAGCTAAATCTACCCCTCAGACCTTTAGACTGCAAACTGCTTGTATGATCACCTATGAGATTAGAAGTGAAACTAGACAAAGGTTATAGACCATGTCCAGTTCTTATCGGCGAGAAGATTTTGGATGCAACCTTAATCCAACTCGAGATGGCAGACTTTGACCTTATCTTGGGAATGGATTGGTTAGCTCGGCACACCGCAAACCTATTATGTATGGAAAAAAACTGACATTTAATGAAAAGGAAGGAGTAGAGTTTAGTTTTGCAGGAACCAAACTTCCCCGTAAACGAAAACTCATTCTCTCTGAATTGAAGGCTAGAAAATGTCTCGATAAAGGAGGAATTGGGTATCTAGTATCCGTGGTCGACCTCACCAAGGATGCACCATGAATGGAGGATATTGAAGTTGTGCATAAATTTCTGGATGTATTTCCTGAGGAACTACCAGGACTACCAATCGACCAAGCGATAGAGTTCATTATAGATCTTATACCTGGAGCCGCACCAATATCGAACACACCCTATCGAATGGCTCCTACTGAACTGAAGGAACTGAAGGTACAATTACAGGAGTTATTGGACAAGGTGTATATCAGACCCAACATATCACCATGGGGAGCGCTAGTATTGTTCGTGAAAAAGGACGGTAGCGTTCAACTGTGTATAGACTATCGGGAATTGAATAAGCTTACAATCAAGAATCGGTACCCGTTGCCTCGGATCGATGACTTATTCAATCAGTTGCAAGGTGCCAAAGTGTTCTCCAAAATTGATCTTCAGTCAAGATACTATCAGTTAAAGATTAAGGAAGATGATGTTCCAAAGATAGCATTCAGAACCAGATATGGACATTATGAATTTTTAGTCATGTCTTTGGGATTGACTAATGCACCCACAACTTTTATGGAACTCATGCATCAGGTATTCCATGATATGTTGGATACGTCAGTCATTGTATTTATTAACGACATACTAGTCTACTTGTCACACCTCAATTCTGGACTAACCAGAATGGTGTGATGAATCATCAATAAACCAACGGTTCAACCAGGATCTTGCATGAGCAATGTCAGCCATGTTAAACCAGAACACATTCCACATTAATCAAAGATAATAAAGTAAATACCGAAAGTCTTATTAATAATGAACTAAGGTCTAATCATGATAAATAATTAATATTCTAGTTATCTCCAAGTAACCAAAACATAATTTAATACATATTACAATTATCCAAATATGAAAGTTAAACACTAAGCGCATCCATAGTTGAAACGCTCACTTAACGAATCATAATAGTCCTCCACAGCTTGCTCATCCATAGCCGCCACTTGTTCATATATTTGCGTGTCGACATAATCATTAACCGTAATACCTGCAACATCAAAAATTAAAAAGAATTACACTCGCGAGGGTCAGCTCTCCAACTTGAGCTCAGTGAGTAAACAAAACAATGCAACAAACATATGCATGGATTCAATTCATCTCTTTGATCGGGTTTATAAGTTTGCAATGTACTATAGAAAGGTTTGGTGGCCGCCACACCTCTATACACGAGAGTGTGAATCCGTCTAATGGATCAAACACCATTGCCGTCCCACATGCACCCATCATGGAATAGAGATAGAGCTAAAGTATCCAGATCAAACACCGCATAACACTTCCCCTAATGCCTTATCCATACCAACACGTAAGCCCCTATTGGCGAGGGCTTGCAAACTGGGCTCTCAATTAACCAATCCTAATGCCAAACAGTGTATCCAAGGCCTCACCCCAGCATCCCTCAATACGTCCATAGAGATAGAGCTAAGGCCCCCCGACAGAGTCAGAAATTACACGGTCCGGGACTACCTCCCTTGATGCCCTACGACGTAATAGTTCTACTAAGGTAATGGTGATACGATGATGTCAGTGGACAATACTTGAGTAGAGATAGAGCTAGAGTGTGGTGACCAAGATGAACCACAACGTCATGTCTTCCCCCTGATGCTCCACTCGCATCAAGCACACTAACTACACGCATACATTCACATGCCTATTCCTAGCATCATCATCATCATCATGTTATAAATAAATAGAATTAAATATGCATGAGCAGTAATAGTAGGAATATTGGATGACATGTGAAATGCACATTACAAGCATACAAGCATAGAATCAATCATGGCATTGGACTCAATAAGTAAAATAGCTTGTTATTAGCCAATTAGTTTAGGTCTTGTTCCCTCACCTTTGATCAATGTTTGTTCCTCTCCTAAGCTTTGGAAGTCACTTTGAATCTATTATGAACCTAAACAATTAATGTATTTAAGTTAGGATTCAAGTTTACCAAGTTACAGTAGTCAAAAACCTTGTTTGGTCTCAAAATATGCTTGTTGTTATCGTGTGGTCGCACGTATGGTCGAACCTGTGGTTGCAATATATGAGACCACACACTGTGTGGTCCAACCGAACCCTACAATCGCATTTTATGTGACCACACCATGCGATCACACCTTTCCTGGGAACTTCTCGAATAGTTGTGGTTGATCCTCTGGTCACCCTATGGTCGACCACAGGCTGCGACCACATGATGTTTGGTCAATTTTTCATCTTCAATCCAAATTCTTCCTGAGTCAATTCCTTGGCTCATCACTTGGGTTCATCCTATGATTATCCTATGGCCGTTATTTACAGTTTCTCATTAACCATTATCCCTAATCTATTTTCTCATGGTTTTCATTAGAAATTCCATAACCAAAATCATTACATTAGATTCAATACGTCAACCTGATAAAAGGAACCTATCCTATCTGATCTAGCCTACAGAGTCAAGTCCATACCTTAAGCTTGCTGTAAGGAGATAGAACTTTTCTCTTCAAAATCTTCTTCTCCAAGTTTCTTCTCCAAATCTCCTTCTTCCCCTTCTCT
Source organism: Protea cynaroides (assembly GCA_028583415.1). Lineage (NCBI taxonomy): Eukaryota > Viridiplantae > Streptophyta > Magnoliopsida > Proteales > Proteaceae > Protea > Protea cynaroides. The sequence continues at coordinate 76,753,358 of CM053268.1, forward strand.
TCCTTTCTCTTTCTCTCTTAGGTTTAGGGTTTCAATTTGAGTTCTAAAAGAGTGAGAAAGGCTAAGGAACGTCCCTTATGTCACACCCCAATTCTGCACTAATCAGAATGGTGTGATGAACCACTAAATAACCAACGGTTCAACCAGGATCTCAATAGGCTGTGTCCGTGTTACTTAAACCATACACATCCACATCCAATAATCAGAGTAAATACACAATAGCGGAAGTCTTTAATATTAAATGAACTGAGATTCTAACTGGGATAATCATAAATAAAATATCCAATTATGTTGTATTAACTGAGACATAAATAAATAAAGTATCAATTACATTCCCTTAATAGTTCAACAAAATATAAAATCTAATTGAAAATGCATGAGTTGCATTCGCATGAGGAGTCATGCGTCTCCACTACGTCTTCAGCCTCCATAGCAGCAGCATACCCGTATGCGGGCGCATTCATATAATCTTCAACTGTTGTACCTACATCATCAACTAAAAAAATTTGAATTCGAAAGGGTGAGCAAACATCACGACTCAGTGAGCAAAACAAAACAATGCAACAAACATATGCATGCTTTCTATTCATATCTGTGGTCTGATGTATAAGTTTGCAATGTGCTATAGAAAGGTTCGGTGGCCACCTTGCCCCTATGCATAGGTGTGAAGCCTGCCAAAGGTTAACATTTATTGACGTCCCCATCCACCCCACTATGGAATAGAGATAGAGCTAAAGTGCTGAGGCCCGCCAAAGGTTAACGTTTATTGACGTCCCCATCACACTTCCCCTGATACTCTACCCATACCAACATGTAAGCCCCTACTGGCGAGGGCTTGCAAACTGGGCTCGCAACTAACCAATCCTAATGTCAAACAGTGTATCCAAGGCCTCACCCCAACATCCCTCAATACGTCCATAGAAATAGAGCTAAGGCCCCCCGGCAGAGTCAGAGACCACTGGGACCGAAACCACCTCCCCTGATACTCTACGACGTAATAGTTAGGCTAAGGTAATGGCGATACGATGATGTCAGTGGCAAGACTTGAGTTAGAGATAGAGCTAAGGCCCCCCGACAGAGTCAGAGACCACTGGGACCGAGACCACCTCCCCTGATACTCGCTCGCATCAAGCACCAACTATACACAAACATTCACTTGCCTATTCCTAGCATCATCATCATCATCATCATGTTGTAATAAACAGAAGTAAATATGCATGAACGGGTATAGCAGGAATATTGGATGACATGTTGAATGCACATATAAGCATACACGCATAGAATAAATATGGCATTGGACTCAAGAAATAAAAACGGTTTATTATTAACCAGTTAGTTTAGGTTTTGTTCCCTCACCTAACGCTTGTTTGATAGTCCGCTTCACGTCACAAGGTCCAAACGTGCTGTCATAAGGTCCTATACGATATTAGGGTTTAGTTAGATTAGGTTTACATTGGTCGGAAAAACCAACAATGGCAAAACACATCTTACAGAGCTAACCGGTCTAGATACCGGTCGCAGCTCTATGGGGAAACCTGCAACCAGTATGGTCAGCCGGTCCCCACAGGCCAGTCCCCGAGAGGTACCAGTCGCAGTACTGGTCGCATCGGGTGTGACCGGTATGGTCGACCGATATGTCTCCGGAAGACCATACATCCGATTTCTCGACTTCCGTCGGTCATCCCCTATTGATTCTAGGGTTTCTCCTACACATTCTAGGTCTGAGCATTGAGTTAGAATTGTTTCAACTCCATTCAAGTCCTAGTTTTGATGGTCTTCATCCTAGAACTCGAATATAGGGTTTACCAACCAAATTAGGGTTTGACGGCAACATAGGGTTTAGGTCATACCCGCGTTGCATGGCATGGATTCAATAACAACCAACCCTACAAGAGTTCATAGAGTAGAAGAAGGTTTAAGCACTTACCGTCGACTTGCGGTGAGATGTTCTTCGTCGAACGGCAATGATTGCTCTTCCTTCTCCTTCCTAGCTCCTTCTCCTTCTTCAATCTCCTTTCTCCTCCCTAGGGTTTGTGAGGATCAATGTAAGGGATTCTAGGAGGTTTACAGGGATTTATATATGCTAAGATTAGGTTTAGGAAACCTCCTAGCATTAGGAAAGTCCTAGGGTTCAGAATTTAGAAAGTGGGACCCGCAGAGATCCATTTTTTGGATCTTCGTAGTCTGCTACACAGGCTATATCGGTCGACCGGTACCAAGACCGGTACCATCGACCGGTATGACTTAATTCATACCTAATTTGGTCTGTTTGGTCTGATTTCATACCTGGTTGTCATCCGCTCGTCCCGTCCGGCCCGGTGATGATTGGAAGACCTGTTACGACATGAATTCAAGGTTTAGATCAGGTTCATGGAGTGCAGGTCTTACAACTCCCCCCTCTTATAAAAATTTTGTCCTCGAAATTGTACATACCTTCCGAGTCGAAAAGATGAGGGTATTGCTTTCGCATAGCATTTTCTTCTTCCCATGTGACTTCTTCTATATCCCGGCTTCTCCAGGTGACTTTGGCATAGTAAATGTCACGATTGCGTAGTTGTTGAACCTTTCGGCTAGTGATTTGAGTTGGTGCTACTTCAAATGTCAAATCATCAGTCAAATCAGGTGGATCTGCTGCCAAAACGTGTGTTGGATCCCTGACATACTTCTTCAATAATGAAACATGGAATACATCATGCACACCTGACATGGATGGTGGTAGTGCTAACTGGTAAGCCACTTTTCCATGTTTGGCTAGAATCTCATATGGCCCGACATATCTCGGACTTAGTTTCCCTTTCTGTCCAAACCATTTCAAACCTCGCATAGGTGACACTTTGAGGAATACCTTATCACCTATGACAAACTCAAGGTCTCGGCGTCGAGTATCTGCATATTGCTTCTGACGATTCTGAGTTGTTCTCACTCTTTCCTTGATGATGTCGACCACTCGATAAGTCTCTTCAATAAATTCCGGTCCAATAATGGTACGTTCTCCCACTTCATTCCAAAATAGAGGAGTTCGACACTTTCTACCATACAGTGCTTCATAGGGTGAATTCTGTATAGTAGCTTGATAGCTGTTGTTATAAGCGAACTCGATCAATGGTAATTTTTCATCCCATGATCCTTTAAAATCAATTACACAGGCTCGGAGCATGTCTTCTAGAATCTGAATGGTACGCTCTGACTGTCCGTCTGTCTGGGGATGGAATGCAGTACTGAACTTCAATGTTGTACCCATAGCCTTTTGCAATCCTTTCTAAAACTTTGAAGTAAATCGTGGATCTCTGTCGGACACAATGCTTTCAGGTACACCGTGTAGCCTGACAATATTATCCACATATAACTTGGCTAACCTCTCCAATGTATACTGAGGTCGTATAGCTATAAAACGAGCTATTTTAGTCAGACGGTCTACGATCACCCAAACCGCGTCAACTACTCGAGGAGTCAATGGTAATCCTGTGACGAAGTCCATGGTGATGCAATCCCATTTCCATGCTGGTTCCGGTAACGGCTGTAACAATCCTGCCGGCCTTTGTCATTCAGCCTTTACTTTCTGACAATTTAGGCATTGAGACACGAATTTAGCTACATCTGTTTTCATTCCCCTCCACCAATACAACTTCTTCAGATCATGATACATTTTTGTACTTCTAGGATGTATCGAATAGATGGTGGTATGGGCTTCTTTCATCAATCGGTGTCTAATATCCAAGCTTTCTATTTCAGGTACACATATCCTTCCTTTGTACTACAGTACCTTCTCTTCGTCCAAGGTGAACTCAGGGATAGTCCTACCTTTTTCGATGTCCTCTTGTACTATTCTTCGGCAATGATCTGATTTGATAGCTGTCTTTACTTCATCAACTATGTCCGGTATAATCTTTAATGCAGCGAAAATATTTTAAAACCAATTGATAAACCTTTGGTTGGCTGACCCATCCGGTGTATCTATCACAAACTGTTCATTACCGTGATTGAATACCTTCCCGGTAGTACCCATTGCTGCATTTGTGCTAACCTCTCCCTGAGATTTTATTATTGCCTTTCTACTCAACGCATCGGCTACTATATTAGCCTTCCCTGGGTGATACTGGATATCACAGTCATAGTCTTTCAATAATTCCAACCATCTTCTTTGTCTCATATTCAACTCCTTCTGATTAAATAGATAGGTAAGACTTTTATGGTCTGATTTAATCTGAAACTTCTCCTCGTACAGATAATGTCTCCATATCTTGACAGCATGTATTACTGCCGCTAGTTCCAGATCATGAGTGGGATAATTTTTCTCATGTGTCTTCAACTGTCTTAAGGCATAAGCAATCACTTTCTCTCCTTGCATAAGTATACATCCTAATCCCAATCCTGAGACATCAGTGTATAAGGTAAATGGTTGTCCTAGAATCGGAATAGTCAAGATCGAGGCGGATATCAATCTAGCCTTCAATGTTTGGAAACTCTTCTCGCATTTCTCAGTCCAAACAAACTTTTCGACCTTCTTGGTTAAACTGGTAAGAGGTACGGCAATTCGGGAATAGTCTTCCACAAATCGTCGATAATAACCAGCTAGACCCAAGAAACTTTTAATTTCTACAACACTCTTCGGTGCCTCCCACTTCACAATAGCTTCGATCTTGCTCGGATCTACTTTAATTCCCTCAACGAATACCACATGGCCTAGAAAAACGACTTCATTCAGCCAAAACTCACACTTTGTAAATTTGGCATAAAGCTTTTCCTTTCATAACCGCTGTAGAGCAGCTCTTAAATTCATAATATGAGTTTCTTTGTCCTTAGAGTAGACCAATATGTCGTCAATAAATACTATAACCGACGTATCCAACATGTCGTGGAAAACCTGATTCATAAGTTCCATAAAGGTTGCTGGTGCGTTTGTCAATCCAAATGACATGACCAAGAATTCATAATGTCCATATCTGGTCCTGAATGTTGTCTTAGGAATATCACTATCTTTAATCTTCAACTGATGATAGCCTGACCGAAGATCGATATTAGAGAACACTTTTGCCCCTTGCAACTGATCGAATAAGTCATCGATCCGAGGCAATGGGTATCGATTCTTGATGGTCCGTTTATTCAGTTCCCGGTAGTCTATACACAATCGAACACTATCGTCCTTCTTCTTTACAAATAATACTGGCGCTTCCCATGGTGATATGCTAAGGCGAATATAACCCTTGTCCAGCAATTCTTGTAACTGTACTTTTAGTTCCTTTAATTCAGTAGGAGCCATTCGATAGGGTGCTTTAGATACTGGTGCGGCTCTGGGTATAAGATCTATAACGAACTCTGTCGCTCGGTCGGGTGGTAGTCCTGGTAGTTCCTCAGGAAATACGTCTGGAAAGTTACGTACAACATCAATATCCTACATTCGTGGTGCTTTCTTGGTAAGATCGACCACAGATACTAAATACCCAACTCCTCCTTTCTCGAGGCATTTCTTAGCCTTTAATGCAGAGAGGATGAGCTTTTGTTTACGGGGAAGTTTGGTTCCCAAAAAACTGAACTCTACTCTTTGCTTGTCCTTAAATGTCAGCTTCTTTTCTGCACATAATAGGTTTGCAGAATGCCGAGCTAACCAGTCCATTCCTAAGATGACGTCAAAGTCTGCCATCTCAAGTTGGATCAAAGTTGCATCCAAAGTCTGTTCACCAATAAGGACTGGACATGGTCCATATCCTTTTTCTAGCTCCACTTCTAGTCCCATCGGTGATCGTATAAGTAGTTGTAGTCTAATGTTTTGATGGATAAATTTAGCTTTTTTCCATAAGACACAGATATAAAGAATGAGTAGCTCCTGAGTCAAAGAGTACTCTGGCGGGTATGCCATTTATAGTTACGATACCTATGATTTATTTTAACTTAGTCTACATGCTCATACAATGTAATGCAACTTTAAAAAGAAATATAAATCATACCTGTGACCACGTCGAGTGATGCGGCAGCATCCTCAGATGTAACCATGTAAACGCGTCCTTGATGTATTTGCCCCCTGGGTTTAGGACATTCCTTTGCTATATGTCCAACCTGATTGCAGTTATAACACTTTATTCCATCAGTAGTTGGCTTTTGTTGTTGTTGAGCTCCGGGAGTAGCCTTGGTTGCAGCAGTAAAGCCTTGAGCACGGAAGGGTTTGAAAGTCTTGTTATTCCCTCCATTATAAAAATTTCAGCTGACCTTTTTATACCTCTGTTTTGCACGAGGAAACTCTCCTTCTGGCTCGATTCTATAACTCGAGCAATTTGCACAACTTCATTATATATTTTCTTCTCCAAACCTAGAACATGCTCTCTGATGCTTCCTTTAAGTCCCGTGACAAACCTACGAGTGTCTTCTTCTTGCATGCTGAGTGGTGCAAAGAAAAACAGCTCCTCATAACGCTGTTGATATGCATCCACGGACATCTGTCCCTGATATAAACTCAGGAACTCCTTCTCCATAGAATCTCTGAAGCTGCGTGGAAAATACTTCTCAAAGAACGCCTCCTTATATATGGCCCAAGTTAAGTGGGCGTGCTTGGATAATAGGTAGGCCCTGGTAGATTTTCACCAATGATGTGCATCACTTTTTAGCATGAAGGTGGCACATAATACCTTCTCTTCTTCTGTAATAGTCATCATCAGAAAATTCCTCTCCATTTCGTCGATCCAATGTGATGGCCATAAAGGATCGGACGGTTTACCGGTAAACTCCTTGGGCTTCATCTTTAAGAATCGCTCAACCAGTCGGGAGTGGTCCATTTGATTTTGAGGGTATGCCCCAAACATAGGTTGTGGATACTGGTAATTAACCTGAACTGCTTTAGGACCTGGTACTAGAATCTGTGCAGCTAGTGGTTGAGGTGTTTGAGGTGCTGGGTGGTTACCCACCGATGCTGCACTTGTTTGTCCAGTCGGCATTGGGGTAGCATGTGCTGTCTGAAACATCATTCCCATTGCTACTTGCATTTGAGCCTGTGCTTGTTGCATTTGTTGCAGCTGTTGCGCTAGGTTCATAACCACGGTTGCCAGCTCCGGTGGTGGAGGTGGAAAGTTTGTAGGATTTGCCTGGCCAGTAGCTGCTGGCGGTGCCATATTCAGATTTTCTTGTACTTCTGGATTTTCATGACTGCTTCCCTCCACATGTGGTGGTGGTGGAATTGGGTTAGGGCATCGTCTAGTCGCCCTCCGCCCAACCATTTCCTGTTCTGATGGTGAAAAGGTCTGAACAATTACAGAACATGTGAGGGAATCAATATAATTGTTCTTAAATTAAAATCTGACTAATCAGTCCAAAATTCAAAATTTTCAGATCATTCGGACAATCATACTGTATTTTCCATCGTAGGGTTTATGGTAGGGTCAGTCGTAGGGTCGCATATTTTGGTCGAATTGTGTCACCTTATGATCCAGAATCAGGTTTTTTTTTTTAAACCTGATTTTGGATTCTTTTCCCATTCATTCTTCTTCCAATTCCAGTATGGTGTAGGACACTTGTTTTATCTAGTGAGCCTAGGTCTTAAGGATCAGGAGTAAATCTGTGGTAATCCAACCGGCATCCAAAGGTCTTTAAGTTGCACGGTGGTCCAAATACATGGAAATAGAGGTTCTACAACTCTTAACCTCAAGGTTACAGGTTCTATATAGTATATAATGCCATTGGTCAAGGCACTACAGGAGTAAATCTGGAGAAAGTTGTGGTACATCAATAAATCAGGTATAAATCGAAAAGATGTACTTTCAACATGATTAAACATTTAACTGTTCATTCAGTTCATATCTCTGTTCATGTTGTCAATCATGAGAGTGGCTCGGATTGGTATAATCAGGACCAATATTCAAGAATAATATCTATAACCCCAATTGACAGGTTGAATCAAGAAGGCATCCTATCAAGGTACGAGAATCTAAAATCTGGTATGTGCATCCTTTGTATACCTAGTTAACTATCCGACTTATATATCGTACCCTATATTATTTGTTTACCAGTGTAAATTTGGATTTTCTTTCTCTGTTAGTGTTTACATATGGTTCCACCCTTTATATGTACATTATTGTCTTGTTTAAGAACTGTCTCAACCAACACAGGTGCTTATAGTGTGTTTGTATTAAAGCTTTTAAATTTTATCCTATCTCAGTTCATTGCTTTTGTGGAAGTATATCGATTTAACAGACAGGGCCTGAGAGCTCTGATACCAAGTTGTCACACCCCAATTCTGCACTAATCAGAATGGTGTGATGAACCGCTAAATAACCAACGGTTCAACCAGGATCTCAATAGGCTGTGTCCGTGTTACTTAAACCATACACATCCACATCCAATAATCAGAGTAAATACACAATAGCGGAAGTCTTTATTATTAAATGAACTAAGAATCTAACTGTGATAATAATAAATAATATATCCAATTATGTTGTATTAACTGAGACATAAATAAATAAAGTATCAATTACATTCCCTTAATAGTTCAACAAAATATAAAATCTAATTGAAAATGCATGAGTAGCATTCGCATGAGGAGTCATACATCTCCACTACGTCTTCAGCCTCCATAGCAGTGGCATACCCGTATGCGGGCGCATTCATATAGTCTTCGACTGTTGTACCTGCATCATCAACTAAAAATATTCGAATTCGAAAGGGTGAGCACACATCACACTCAGTGAGCAAAACAAAATAATGCAACAAACATATGCATGCTTTCAATTCATATCTATGGTCTGATGTATATAAGTTTGTAATGTGCTATAGAAAGGTTCGGTGGCCACCTTGTCCCTATGCACAGGTGTGAAGCCCGCAAAAGGTTAACGTTTATTGACGTCCCCATCCACCCCACTATGGAATAGAGATAGAGCTAAAGTGCTGAGGCCCGCCAAAGGTTAACGTGTATTGACGTCCCCATCACACTTCCCTTGATACTCTACCCATACCAACACGTAAGCCCCTGCCGGCGAGGGCTTAAAAACTGGGCTCGCAACTAACCAATCCTAATGTCAAACAGTGTAACCAAGGCCTCACCCCAGCATCCCTCAATACGTCCATAGAGATAGAGCTAAGGCCCCCTGACAGAGTCAGAGACCACTGGGACCGAGACCACCTCCCCTGATACTCTAAGACGTAATAGTTCTGCTAAGGTAATGGCGATACGCCGATGTCAGTTGCAAGACTTGAGTTAGAGATAGAGCTAAGGCCCCTCGACAGAGTCAAAGACCACTGGGACCGAGACCACCTCCCCTGATACTCACTCGCATCAAGCACCAACCATACACAAACATTCACATGCCTATTCCTAGCATCATCATCATCAACATGTTGTAATAAATAGAAGTAAATATGCATGAACGGTTATAGCAGGAATATTGGATGACATATTGAATGCACATACAAGCATACACGCATAGAATAAATATGGCATTGGACTCAAGAAATAAAAATGGTTTATTATTAACCAGTTAGTTTAGGTTTTGTTCCCTCACCTGACGCTTGTTTGATAGTCCGCTTCACGTCACAAGGTCCAAACGTGCTGTCACAAGGTCCTATACGATATTAGGGTTTAGTTAGATTAGGTTTACGTTGGTCGGAAAAACCAACAATGGCAAAACACATCTTACAGAGCTGACCGATCGTAGATACCGATCGCAGCTCTGTGGGGAAACTTGCGACCGGTATGGTCAGCCGGTCCCCACAGGCCAGTCCCCGAGAGGTACCGGTCGCAGTACCGGTCGCATGGGGGTGCCACCGGTATGTCTCTGGAAGACCATACATCCGGTTTCTCGACTTCCGTCGGTCATCCCCTATTGATTCTAGGGTTTCTCCTACACATTCTAGGTCTGAGCATTGAGTTAGAATTGTTCCAACTCCATTCAAGTCCTAGTTTTGATGGTCTTCATCCTAGAACTCGAATATAGGGTTTACCAACCAAATTAGGGTTTGACGGCAACTTAGGGTTTAGGTCATACCCGCGTTGCATGGCATGGATTCAATAACAACCAACCCTACAAGAGTTCATAGAGTAGAAGAAGGTTTAAGCACTTACCGTCGACTTGCGGTGAGATGTTCTTCGTCGAACGGCAATGACTGCTCTTCCTTCTCCTTCCTAGCTCCTTCTCCTTCTTCAATCTCCTTTCTCATTTCTAGGGTTTGTGAGGTTCAATGTGAGGGATTCTAGGAGGTTTAGAGGGATTTATATAGGCTAAGATTAGGTTTAGGAAACCTCCTAGCAATAGGAAAGTCCTAGGGTTTGGAATTTGGAAAATGAGACCCGCAGAGATCTATTTTCGGATCTTCGTAGTCTGCTGCGCAGGCTATACCGGTCGATCGGTACCAAGACCGGTACCAAGACCGGTACCATCGACCGGTATGACTTAATTCATACCTAATTTGGTCCGTTTGGTCCGATTTCATACCTGGTTGTCATCCGCTCGTCCCATCCGGCCCGATGATGATTGGAAGATCTGTTACGACATGAATTCAAGGTTTACATCGGATTCATGGAGTGCGGGTCTTACACCTTAGATAGAGGAAAACCTCTGTATAGAGTCTCACTTTAATTAGGAAAGAGTCCCCCTCAAATTAGGAAAGTTTCCTAAACACGGAATCTGTTCAGCATCATGTGGTCGCACGTAGGGTCGCAGAATTCGTCGACCACATGTCAAAAATATGTGACCACACGTTGTGTGGTCTCATGTGTGGTCTCATGTGTGGTCGACCACACCATCGACCACACCCTTCAAAACTGCTACCACACGACCAAAATTTTTTTATTTTAGTTTTTGACTGGTTGCTTTCACATGATCTTAAACGGTCAACCACACCAACTAAATTTGACTCGTTGCTTACCTTATTTTGTGGTTTCTTCATACAATTGGTTCACTTGAGCTGATTATGATGGAAAGACCGGTCACGACACGAGAACGTAAGGTTAGACCGGGTTCGTGGCGTGTAGGTCTTACACTACTCCAAGGACCAAGAAACTCATGTCACAAATCTAAGAGCAGCTATGCAGCGACTAAGAAAAGAGAAGCTTTAGGCAAAATTTACAAAGTGTAAGTTCTGTCTAAATGAAGTCACTTTCTTTGGCCATGTTGTATCCGCTGAAGGAATTAAAGTGGATCCTAGCAAGATTGAAGTCATTGTGAAATGGGAAGCACCTAAGAATGTTGTAGAAATAAGAAGTTTCTTAGGTTTAGCTGGTTACTATCGATGATTCGTGGAAGATTACTCTAGAATCATCGTACCTCTCAACAATCTGACAAAGAAAGGAGAAAAGTTTGTTTGGACCAATAAATGTGAAGAGTATTTTCAAACATTGAAGGCTAGATTGATATCAGCTCCCATCTTGACTATTTTGATCCCAAGACAACCATTACCTTGTACACTAATGCGTCTGGGTTAGGTTTTGCAATGAGAACAAGTAATTGTGTATGCCTCAAGACAACTGAAGACACACGAGAAGAATTATCCCACTCATGGCTTGGAATTAGCAGCAGTAGTACATGCTGTTAAGATATGGAGACATTATTTATATGGAGAGAAATTTCAGATTAAATCAGATCATAAGAATCTCACTCATCTTTTTAATCAGAAGGAATTGAACATGAGACAGAGAAGATGGCTGGAACTATTGAAGGATTTTGATTGCGATATCCAGTATCATCCAGGAAAAGCTAATGTAGTTGTTGACGCACTATGCAGGAAAACAATGACAGAATCCCAAGAAAAAGCTAGTGTAAATGTTGTAGCGTGTGTCACAAGGAGAGTATTTAATTACAGTAAAGAGTAGTTCATGATTAATATTTCAGATGAATCAACTGACCAAGGGTTTATTCATCTATTCTCAAACATGTTTGCTACATTGAAGATTGTACCTGATCTATTAGACGAAGTGAAAGCAGCTATTAAATCAGACCCTTATCTGAGAACGGTGCAAGAAAACCTCGAAAAAGGTAGGACTACTCCTGAGTTCACCTTGGACGTTGAAAAGGTACTAAGATACAAAGGAAGGGTATGTGTTCCTAAAAATAAAGACTTAGATATTAGACACAGACTAATGAAGGAAGCTCACACCACCACTTATTCGGTATATCCTGGGAGTACAAAGATGTATCATGATCTGAAGAAACTATATTGGTGGAGAGCAATGAAAGCGGATGTAGCTAAATTTGTGTTTCAATGCTTGAATTATCAACAGGTAAAGGCTAAAAGGCAAAGACCTACAAGATTATTGCAGCCACTGCCAGAACCAACATGGAAATGGGACTGCATCACTATGGACTTCGTCACCGGGTTATCATTGACTCCCCGAGTAGTTGACGTGGTCTGGGTGATTGTGTATTGTTTGACTAAGACAGCTCGTTTCATAACTATACGACCTCAGTATACCCTAGAGAGCTAGATAAGCTATATGTGGATAATATTGTCAGATTACATGGTGTACCTAAAAGCATTGTGTCCGACAGAGACCCATGCTTTACCTCAAAGTTTTGGGAAGGATTATAGAACGCTATGGGTACAACATTGAAGTTTAGTACTGCATTCCATCCTTAGACAGACGGACAGTCGGAGCGTACTATTTAGATTCTAGAAGACATGCTTCGAGCTTGTGCCATTGATTTCAAGGATCATGGGATGAAAAATTACCATTGATCGAGTTCGCTTATAACAACAGCTATCAAGCGACTATACAGATGTCACCCTATGAAGCACTGTATGATAGGAAATGTCGAACTCCTTTATTTTGGAATGAAGTTGGAGAACAGAGTATTGTTGGATTAGAGTTTGTTGAAGAGACTTTTCGAGTGGTCGACATCATCAAGGAAAGAGTCTAAATAGCTCAGAACTGTCAGAAGCAATATGTAGATAATCAACGCAATGATCTCGAATTCACCATAGGTGATAAGGTATTTCTGAAAATATCTCCTATGTATGGTTTGAAAAGGTTTAGAAAAAAGGAAAAGTTGTGTCCCAGATATATTGGACCTTATGAAGTTCTAGATAGACGTGGAAGGTTAGCATATCAGTTAGCACTACCACCATCAGTGTCTAGTGTACATGATGTATTCCATGTCTCACAATTGAAGAAGTATGTCAGAGATCCAACACACATGTTAACAACGGATCTACCAGACTTGACTGAAGATTTGACGTTCGAATTAGTACCTTTTGAGATCACTAGCCGAAAGGTGCAACATCTTCGCAATCACGACATCTATTATGTGAAGGTTACTTGGAGAACCCAAAATATAAAAGAAATTACATGGGAAGAAGAAAATTCTATGCGGACGCAATATCCTCACTTATTCGACTCGAAAGGTATGTACAAATTTCAATGATGAAATTTATATAAGAGGGGGGAGTTGTAAGACCCGCACTCTACCAATCTGGTTTAACCATGTCGTGCCTGGTCTTCCATCACTCTTGGACCAAGTGGACCGAGCGTGTGAAGATAGATCACAAATCAGGTATGAGAATCGAGTTAAAAACACTAAAAACCTATCTATGGTCAAATACCTAGGTAGGTATGGTCGACCATAAGGAAGGAAACAAAAATCTCAAGTCCAGAACCCCATGGTCGATGATTTCGACCCTATAGTTGATGGGTTCTGCGATAGTAGCCATCGACCGCGAGACCCCAGATCAGACTCTGAGTTTTAGAAACATTTCTAAATTAAGGGCATTGCTTTTCTAATTGAAAGAGGACTCTATATGGAGAGTTTTTCTCTATATAAAGGACGTCCCTCAGCCATTTTCACTCTTTTAAAACATTAGTAAACTCTAGAGAAAGAGAAGGGAAGAGAAGGAACAGAAGGAGAAGAAGAAAAAGCAAAGGAAAGGAATTTGCTGAGAAGAGAATGGCTCTCTATCAGAGGCAAAGGTATGAACCTAATCTCTAGAGATGTAAACCCTAAGGAATAAGACTTTTATGGAAGATAGGCAATATCAATCTATCATGATCCATGTGATTCCTTGAGTAATTTCCAAGGATAACCATGAGGGATGAGTTTGATGGTTAAGGTTGATAAGAAACTGCTAATGATGGCCATAGGATGACCTTAGAATAAACCCCATTGAAGATCAGAAGAACTGACCCAGGAAGAACTTGAATTGCATGTAGTCTGTGACCAGAAATCTCAAGGTCGCAGCTACGGTCAACCATAGCATGACCAGCATGACCAGAGGATCGACCATAGGCATTCAGAAAAATTTCAGAAACCATATGGTCGCAGCTACGGTCGCACCATATGCGACTATAGGGTATCGACCGTAGGAAGTAAGGTCGATACAGTATGAAACCATAGGACCAATCAGACACCTATCAATGATCTGTTTCGAGTTTTGACTACTGTAACATGTTACATATGAACCCTAACTTAAATTCATATAACTTTTAGGTTGTTAAATTGATTGAAGGAGAATCGCAAGGCTTGGAAGGAGATCGAGTATTGCTAACAGGTGAGGGAACAAGACCTAAACTGATTAGATAACAATAAATTATTTATTTTTATTGAGTCCAATGCCATGATTGATTCTATACGTGTATGCTTGTAATGTGCATCTCACATGTCATCTAATATTCTTGCTATTACTGTTCATGCATATTTAATTTTATTTATTTATAACATGATGATGATGTGAATGTATGTGTGTGGTTGGTGTATTGGATGCAAGTGGAGCATCAGGGGGAGGACATGGCATGGTGGTCTATAACCCCGTCACCAGACTCTAGCTCTATCTCTACTCAAGTCTTGCCCACTAACATCATCGTATCGCCATTACCTTAGCAGAACTATTACGTCATAGGGCATCAGGGGAGGTGGTCTCGGACCGTATGGTCTCTGACTCTGTCGGGGGGCCTTAGCTCTATCTCTATGGACGTATTGAGGGATGCTAGGGTGAGGCCTTGGATACATTGTATGGCATTAGGATTGGTTAGTTGCAAGCCCAGTTTACAAACCCTCACCAATAGGGGCTTACGTATTGGTGTGGGTAGGGCATCAGGGGAAATGTTGGCGGTATTTGATTCGAACACTTTAGATCTATCTCTATTTCATGGTGGGTGCATGTGGGACGGCAATGGTGTTTGATCCATTGGGCGGATTCGCACACTCATGTATAAAGGTGCAGCGGCCACCAAACCTTTCTATAGCATATTGCAAACTTAAAAATCAGATCAAAGATATGAATTGAATGCATGCATATGTTTGTTGCATTGTTTCGTTTGCTCACTCAGCCGTGATATGTGCTCACCCTTTCGACGTCGAATATTTTTAGTTGATGATGCAGGTCCTACTGTTGAAGAATATATGAATGCGCCGACGTATGGACACGTTGCCGCCATGGATGTAGAAGCTGTTGAAGATGCGCATGATTCATCATGCGAGTGTAACCAGTGCATTTTTTATTAGTTTAGTTATAATTGATTAATGAAACATGTAATGGATTATTTATTTTTATGTCTTGTGGTTTGGAGATAATTGGATTAAATACTTATTTTTCATTGTTAGACTCTCAGTTCATTATCTGTAAAACTTCCGCTTATTTGTTTATTAACTCTTATTATTACCGTGGAATGTGTGTATGATTTGATATGGTGGGTACGATCTATACGAGATCCTGATTGAACCATTGGTTTATTGGCGGTTCATCTCACTAATCTTGTTAGACCAAAATTGGGGGGTGACATAATACTTCTGACTTTGACCTGTTTTGAGAGAGAGAAAGAGTTATAGAACTAGGGAGAGATGAAGGGAGCAAAAAGGCAATTTTCTATGGAAGTTCTTCCAGAAAAACCCATGCTTTAATGAACAGAAACAAGTCTGAGTAAGTATCATATCGCCCCTTTGGATATTTCAATTAGGTAAAAACTTTCTGAGTGTGAAACCACCCTCTGTTGCCATGGAGGTAAGTCCTCCGTCAACCATTAATGGCAGACCAAGCTTAAGAGGATAATGTTGTCCAGGTTGATAAGAAATCTAGACAACTATTATTGGTTGGATTAAAGACCCTTAAAAGGAACCCTGGTGTTGAGGTAAGACACCTAGTGGGGTTCCCTATATAGTGGATTATAGCTAGGAACCACCAAACCCACCGAGAAGATGACTTCTATTCGGGTTGTTACTATGGTCTGGACAGTAGGTCTGGTAGGTCATCCTGACACAAAACTCCTGTGTCCGGATCATCCCAGCGTGGTTTCACTATATAAAAGACCTCTCAAGAATCTTTTGGGTAAAGAGTCTGACACAAATGTCCTATCACACTGTGTCTGGACCATCATAGAAGGTTTCTCTATGTAGATGAAACCTCTCAGGAACCTTTCAGATAGAGGGTCCGGACACAAGAGTCCTACCGGACCTTACTTTTGGACCATCATAGAAAGGTTCCTAAGATGGTTTTTGCTCTTGGGAGTCATCCAATAGGATGTCCAGACATAAGTCTCCTACCGGAGTACTTGTATCTAGACCTCTCCAGACTACCTTGAGTTGGTTTAAGACCCTAAGCTAGGACTCAAGACCTAACCCTACTTGCTTATGGGCTATTCCCTAGCAAGGTGGGCTACCCTAAGGGGTTATTATCATTATAATTGAGATTCATTCTTATTAAGCTTTTAACAAGTAATTACGTTACATAGGTTTACGAGCGTGTTGCAAGGGAAAATCTCTACTACTATCAGAGAACGAATAGTAGTTCACCAACAGGTGAGTGGGTAAATTGAATTCCTTTCTTGTTTTTAATAACCTTGCATGCCTATGTTGTACCATTGTTGTAAATAAAATGTCATCCAATATTTGTAACACACGTTCATGCATTGCACTATACTTTTATGATTGATTGCGAGCATAGTGTTTGGTTAGCACCGTGTTGCAACACGTGTACCGATGGACTGTGAATGTGGTTGCCATGTGGGAATTGTTTTGTATACGCTAGTATCTTAGCGAAGTGATGACGTTCTTGGAAGGGGGAAACGGAGTCTGGCTCTCTATTGGGGTACGGCCCTCCTTGTCATATGGATGACATGTTAGGATTGGTTAGTGGAATAGATCCCATATGATTGTAACCCTTTCCAATAATGGATTTAAGTATGGGCGTAGGCTCGAGGAGGAGGGGAACCTTGAGGTGGTGTTGTTATGACACGTTCAACCCTGTCCCCAATAGGAGTCTACTTGTTAGGAGATGTTGGACGCCACGGTATAATTGGGTTAACATCTACTCCCTCCTCCCATATGGGAGTTTCTGCCTTCTTTGCTTGCGGTTCTCTACCCTAGCGTATTGCAACTCATCTTTCAAACCCTATATATCTGTCAATCTGTCATGCATTTTGTTTGCTTATTTGTTTCACTTACTCAATGAGCTAATGTAGTTCACCCCCCATGCGTGTAATCTGCCATGCATTTTGTTTGCTTATTTGTTTTACTTACTCAATGAGCTAATGTAGTTCACCCCCCATGCATGTATATTTTTTGCAATGGTGTTGCAAGCTACATCGTTGTTGACTTCGTGGATTCACTTGTGGTTACCAGTGTTCCTACCTTAAAGGCTAGAGCTCCGGTAAA
Source organism: Protea cynaroides (assembly GCA_028583415.1). Lineage (NCBI taxonomy): Eukaryota > Viridiplantae > Streptophyta > Magnoliopsida > Proteales > Proteaceae > Protea > Protea cynaroides. The sequence continues at coordinate 76,770,913 of CM053268.1, forward strand.
GGAGATTCATGGAGCATCGTGCGAGTGTGATATATGCGTCTATGACTAGACGCATGAGTCAAGATTCTATATATAGTTTAGATCTTATATTTGATGAACATGTTGTCTAGGATGACTGATGTTATACTTAATCTTTTATATTATTTACGTTATGAATTTTGAATAGATGATCTTTTATTTATTTAATTATCATTAGAGATTCAACTTATATTATTCAAGTCTTTGGCTATTTGTATTTATACTCTGATTATGTAGTTACCTATGTTTATGGATATGGGTTTAGTAGCGGTGCGCACTACTTTATGAAATATTGGGGTTAGGCAGGGTTGCTTGTGAGTGGCCCAGTCACACCTCTGAGATATCAAAAATGGGTGTAATAGTATACGTCACTCATTTCATATATATCCTTATTCTACTTTATCTCCAAGCAATGTAGGACTAAAGGTCCTTCAACCTCCCTCTAAGCTAAAGACAGAACACTTTAAAAGTTCCCTCCAAAACAAAAATGAAATATTCAAATTTGAAATTTAGAAACTTTACTTTAGGAATAGAAAGTGACATTCCCTTTGCTTTGGGTTTTGCCCTATCTTTAATATGAATTGTTGCTACACTCATTTTAGCACTTAGACCTGGATTCGAAGCTGGGTGATGGCCCCAGTTCCGCTGAAAGAGAACAATCCTTTAGGGAAGGACGAGGGACAGCCCTAGCAAAATGACGTTTGGTATTTCTACTGTTTTTGTCTTGGAAGGTTTGGAACCCTTACTCAACATAGAGTCCAAACCCCGACATAACCTCTTTTAATAAACCAACAAAAAATATCTAACATATAAAATGTAACATGTAAAATTTATATGTAAAATTTTTCATCAAAAACAAACAAAAACAAACGGGGCCTATAATGAAAGTTTTTCAGCCTTGGATGCATGTTGGACGCACACCATAGGGGTGTGAATGCGGCACGCACACAGAGAAGGGGTCTTGGTGGTTGGGAAGGGGAGTTCACCGGTGGCCTTGGTCAGGCTGCTTCAGCCAATGGCCAAGTGTGGCTGCCGGTAGCGGTGGCTGCACTCCTCTTGCCTACGGGCCGACCTGCAACTCATAAAATAAACAAAAAGGGATTACTAGTTGAAACCTGAAGAACGAAATCGAGGGCTTTTTTTATACTTAAATTTTGTGTTGGGCTTTTTGATAATCGTATTACTATCATGGGCCTTTTGAGTACTTAAATTTTATCTTCAGTTGAAATCCACGTGGGCCTTTATTTCAAGGAGAACCCTCTTTTGGGCCTGTTTTGGCCGAACCCTCACCAGTCCCCTTGTATCGAAAATTGGTGTTTGAGCCTAAAACCTTACTAAATTAATAATTTGTAAAAATATCGATTTAAAAAACCAATTTTCATTTGGGATTTTAGTGGCTCCCTCGTACTATAAAGGAACCCAATAAAGCTATTATAAAACTAATTAATTGTTTTAGCCATATAAAACCCTAGTTGTAGTAGTAGGACCCACATAATGCTAGATTAACTTGACAATATTTACATGCACACTTTATGTAAACCCACATCTAAAAAACCCAGCCTAATCAGATTTCTGTAGTGCTGAGAGGGTTTTATGCCAGCAACCAAATAGGTTCGCGAGTCATTAATAAGAATTGGGTTGCACCACTTGTGGATCGGACCAAAATAATAAAATAAAAGTTATAAATTAAGCCCTTTACACTAGCTGCGGACACTATGGTTAGTCGAGAAAACTGAGCCAATAAGATCCGCCAGCTCCGACCGACTTAGGTATAAAGCCTCTTCACGGAAATGGAATAAGTTAAATTGATTCCTGGAAGCAGTTAAGAATATTCCTCCAGCCTAGGACGAACTATTAGAGTCCCATCTCATGTATAACTTCCTTAGAGTCCTTTAGGAAGAAGAAATTCTTAATCTCTCTCAACTTCCTTGCCACATGGCTTCCTTCTCTCCATCGTCCCCCACTTCTAGAGGAGTTGCACTTCAAGAAGGAGACCTGGAAACCCAACCCTACTAGACCTCTCTCCCTTTGAGGTGACACTCTTTATAAAACCTCTGACATGATCTCAGATAAAGAGTGCTATTGGAGGGGAAGAATGTGAGAGAAAAGAAAGAATACAAGAGGGGGAGAAAGCTTGTTCTTACCGATCAACGTACGTTACAAGTAATACTTTGTACTTTACATTGTAGAACTTCATAAACGAAATTCAGGAAGATAGAAAAGATTAAATAGTGTGATGAACATGGAATTCCACTGACTAAAATCTCAAACAGACTATGTATATGAAGAGAAGTTCATGAGAAACCAGATAAAGTCGATTCCTATTTTTATTACTAAAACTAATGAACCTATTAGGAAGGGAGGGAGACCTCTTGCTAAGGATGTCAGATAGCACAAAGTTGTGAGACCAACCGAAAACCTCGTCCAAGGTAAGGTCAAGAATCTTAGGAAAAGAAGCCTAAGAGCAGGGCCGGATGGTGCGCCAGATGTGAAATCCTAGCATCTGACCAGGCCATATTGCTCGGGCTAATCTTTTTCCTAAAGGTCAGACGTTATCACGGATGATGGTCTGTAAGATCCGGTATAACGATCGACTAGTTCCAGAAGGTCACTGGAAGTGGTCGGACAATGCAGCAATTATTGATACTGTATCGATCGACGCCTGGGCAGAAGGTTCTGACTTCTATCGAATGCTATGTCGGCCACGATAGTCGCAACCGATGCAATGACCGACAAGCCCTTGACTTCCATAAATTGAAAATAAATAGTGTAGAACTTCTAACTAATAACTCCATACTTTGTATAGGTGTAGAATACCTAGTAAACACTGATCATTCTAGCATGGATAATTACAACTACGGGATATCAGGTGAAGAACAGAACAATGACCTAATTTTGATGTGTTTGAAATATGCTGATGATTGATGTTATATGCTTGTACTTACATTATGAATAACATGTCATCCAATAACTGTCTTTTTTGCATGCATTGCACTATACTATGATTGATTGTCGTTGTGAATGTAAATGCTTAATAGGCAGTGGTGAAAGGATCGAAGATTGCTGGATCCGAATTGCTAAGCAACCTAATTGCCATGTATTGTCCCATATTCTAGTGGAGGACAGTATCTTGGGGGGGGCAAAATGGATGATCTGGGAATCCCTCTAGGGTATTGAGAAAGTACATATGATATCATATAGGATTAGTTAGTGATAGAACCCATGTGTGTATCTTTGGCCAGTAGGGGATTAGGTACTGGTAGGATGGAGTGATGAGAGGGAATGGTCGAAAGTGTTCGTTGGAGTGTCACTGGTCAGACTTTGTGCCCAATCAACATTTTGATTGAGATGTTGCGTGGCTTTACCAGGGCTATTGGAATAGGTTGGTAAGTGTCCAAACACTCTCGTGCATGGAGGTTATAGTCAGCTTCGGAGAAGTGTGGCTAGGCCTTACGATAGCATATTTGGCATGCATTAGACCAGACTCTTGTTGTGTGCATAATCTAATCATATGATTGCTTGCTTGTTTGTTTCTCACAAGTTCAAGTTGGAGAGCTCACCCTTGCGATCGTCATTCTTTTTAGTTGTGTTTGTAGGTATTATGGAGATGGATCGGGAAGGCGTTCCAACCAAACCAGAACACTCTGAGAGAGCAAGTCATGGAGACGACGAGCCAAGCTGTGGAATGTGGACGTGAAAGATAATGCGTTGAAGTAAAAGACCACTTCAATTTAGGAATTTTTATTAGTTGACAATTGTTTATATTATTTAGATCTTTCTAGCAAGTAGTGCCCATTGTATTAGGGCTAAGCAATTATGTTTCCTGGATTAGTTAAGACCATGAATAACCGTTGATCAATTACACGTATATTTATTTGAAATACAATTAGAGCTCAATTTACTTAATACGTTTCTACTATGTTAAATTATTCTGCACATGTATTGTAGGAGGGACTGTGGTTGATTTTGGTATCTACTAAGCATGTACCCTAGTTGGATTACGATTAAAATGATCAGTGGTCCAGTCGCCTGTCTAAATTTTACATACCATAAATTTGGGATGTGACACTTTAAACATGGAATAATGCTATTAAATCAAATAATTGTTTATTTGATCACATGAGATGTGAGACCCTATTATATTGATCAATTTTTAATTTAATATATGGTTTAATTAATTTTTAATTCTAATGTTAAGTATTAAAGAATCATACTATTCCATTCATTGTTCTCTCTCTCTCGGGAAACTCATTTAGTGGGTTGGTTTCTCCCAGGGAGTTGCATGGAATGTATAAATTTAGATTGTTTTTAAATTTATTGTAAAATCAAGGAAGTGCAAATCCTTAATTTGTAAGGAAATGAGATTCCCTCAAGCTGGGTAGTGAACCAAGGAGGTGCAGCTCATATACTTTGAATTGAAACCTATTGGTAATAGAGTGTCTAATGATGTATATATGGCATGAATCAGAAGTTCATGAATATAGAAAAGTCATGAATTGATTCACCAACCTAAACTAGTAGTTTTTCCTCAATCATGATTGAGTTAATTCAAAGGATAATGAGCCTCAAATTAATGTATTGCTAGTTCATGAATGTTTCAAATTAATCTTGTGAACGATTTCTTCCTTAACCTTGTGAACAATTGATTCATCCATGGTCTTTAGCCAAAAAAAAAAAAAACGATTCCTTCATGATAATGTTATTAAGGCAATAATAGAAATTTTCCACATGGAAAAAGAGTGGACAGAAGAGAAACAGCAAGTGAAAGCCTATTCATGCCCAAACAACTTAATTGCCATGTTTGTCGGTAACATAAAGCAGATACTTTATGTCCATTCTCCGCCAGATCAGCTATACATGATTTTACATTTAAAAACAATAAAGCAGTAAGCTATCAACTGTGTGTTTAGCCACGTGTCATTATCTCCATCATTTTGACAGTTAGGATAGATGATTAATATTCCCCAATGTAAAATTTGAAGACCCACCTCAACCATGCAGAATATCTTGTGTGGACTTCCCTGGACTTCTCTTTCTTTCAAGGGAGTCCCATCTTCAAATGAATGTCGTAGGTTTAATTAACCTTACTTTCATGTTTATTTTAAAAAGCCAATAACAGACATGTGGTAGATCCAAATTTTATGGATAAATAGATCCTTGTGTCCTACTCACATGTCAAGTTTGAGTCTTATCAAAATTTTGCACACGGCATGACATAGTTTTGAAAATTCTAATCTTATAGGAATTTCTCATGTGGCCTACTGAGACATACATAGAATACGTGTCAATAAAAATTAGAGTATAAAATTAAAGGGTAGCTGCCAAGTTGCGTGACCCCTGCACCAGCAAAGGAACCAATGTGAGTGTGAGTGGTGACATCGATGTGGTGATCATTTCGCCTTTCCTATGTTACATGCATGCTGATGGAACAGGGCTGGATTGAGCTAGGTTTTTCCAAACCCCAGTCCAACCCTGGATCCCATTAACTTAGCCCACTCCCTCCTTGGCCTTTACTCAGAATCTAAGAATATCAACTAAAGCCCAACCCTGCTGGACTGAGTCCAGACCAACTCCGCCTTAATTATCCTTGATTGAACCGGACTGACCCTGATTGATATTCTAGCCGTGATGGCCCTGACCCTAAAACTTTCAAATGCACATTTAGAAATAACCACGAAGGTCAAATGTATTGAAGATATGTGGCATATTAATTATTAACAATCTCCACAAGAATAAGGCAGTGGACGTTCACTGTATAATTGATTGAAAAGACATGGTATATACAGAAGATTTATAAGTGTGAGCTCATATGACCAATGTAAAATTAAGGGTGTTAAGACCAATCGAAATTATAAAATCGAATCGAATCGTATAAATTAAAATTACAAAATCAATGTTGATTCTCAAAATGAAACTGTTTAGTTAAACGGTTCAATTCTAGTTTAATAAAACTATTTAAATCAACTAGTTGGAACCGTTAAAACCAATTAAATCCTTATCTTAATCCTTCAGTGTTGATGGTCTATTCGTAGAAACAAATTTTATTTTAGTACTTTTCTCATAGTCTGCTTCTAAATCGTAAGTCCACTTTCAGAAAACATATAATTATCCTAAAAATTGATGCAATTAGCTGCAAAATATAACATCTAAACATCTAAAAAAATGATATAGTTCAACGACTTAGCACTGAGAAATGAGGGATGTAGGGTATAAATTAAGAATCTGGGTTAGGGTTAGGTATATAGGGTCGGGATGGGCCGGGCCGGTTCAATCCGAGGCTTCAACACAAGGCAAGCCCAACCCTATCAAGGTGTGAAGAAGATTGAACCCAGGCCCAGCCCTATCAGGGCTTAGGGCGGGCTAAACCTAAGGGTGTCAATTTGGGACTAGAACAAGTAATCGTCCCAAAACCAATCCACTAAAACTTGGAACTCTCTTGTCCCATTATTAAATGGGACGGTTCTGGAGTTAGTTTTGGGACCGATTAATGATTGGGATGGGAGGATTTCAAGATGGACATAGGTCCAGAATTAATATCCCAATAAAGAACTGGTAGGAATCAGAACCTTTAGGGACCGTTTAATGTGCTTATCCCTAAACATGCATATATATACTCTTTTCCATCTTCTCTTTTAGTTACTATAAGCTCCGTTTGTTTTGATGTAAAATTTTACAGTAAAATTTTACGTGTAACATTTTATATATAAAAAAGAAAATTTCAATGTTTGTTTTCCAGTAGGTAAAAGAAAGACGAAGCTCCTTTTCCATCCCTCTTAGAGATCACTATTTATTACCTCTTGGGAATAAACATTAAAAATATTTTTTTTTACATATAAAATACTACTCGTAAAATTTTACTTCAAAACAAATAGAGCCTATATATATATATATATATATATATATATATATATATATATATATATATATATATATATATATATATATATATATATATATATATATATATGCAAATTGATTTACCTCAAATGGAGATCGAAGCATCAATTCATTGGTTTGGATGATACCAATATAAATACATTTCCCACTTATAGCGTCGTCTAGGACAAATTTTTTATAATACATTGGTGAACCCTTCCTTCTATATTTGATATTAAAAGTGTATGCTTATGCTAGTTTTTCCATTCTTTCCTGATAATGTCTTTAATTATGAAAAATTTTCTTTCATAAATAACGTCTTTCATAAGTTTCTTTCATAATAGTATCCATATCCATGGCCGTTAAGGAATCAAAACCGAACAATCCCATTATTAAATGAGATAGGTTCTTTGTAAGACCCGTATCGAACTAACTGGTCTTACCACCTTGTACCAGGTTTACCTATCATGGTCGAGCCAAATGGACCAAGTGCGTGAAGAAATCACAAGACCAGGTATGAAGTCTAACCCAAAAACAGTAAATGTGAGGGTAGGGTCGCATGCCTAAACAGGTAGGGTCAACCCCACCTCAACAAAAGTCCAACCCATGACTTTTTAGTCGTAGGGTCGGATGACTAAGAAGGTGTAGGGTCGACGGATCCTGCGACCCTACGTCCGACCCTACGATAACAGACAGAAATCAGAAATTAGGAAACTTTCCTAATTCTAAGGGGATCTTTCCTAAACTCATTGAAACTTATTATGGAGGGTTTTTCTCTATAAACAAGACGTCCCTTAGCCTCTTTCACTTCTTTAGAACCCTAATTGAGAGTGAAAGAAAAAGAAAGAGAATGAAGAGAAGAAGAGAAGGAAACTTGAAGAAGAAAACTAAGGAAGAGGAGGAAGTTCAGAGAAACCTCTCAATTAAGGTATGAACCTAATTCTTTACTTAAATAAAAGAGTCTAGAATGGTTATGAAGAACAGAGGATTAAGAGATACCCAAATCATCCATCCATAGACAAGTTTCAAGAGATTACATGGATGAAATCATTATGAACTATGAATAGTGTATAACTTGTAGTTTTGAGCCATAGAACAATCATAGAATGGACCATGAAAGTAGGACAAAGGATCCAAACGTGAAGGAATGGACTTTAGAATGAAAGGTCGACTCAGAATATGTGTGGTCGCACGTAGGGTCAAATGATATCCGACCCTACGAGACCATAGGATCGACCACATGCCCTCGGGAAGTTCCAAGGAGCATGTGGTTGCATGTAGGGTCGAATGGTATCCGACCCCACGTCCGACCCTACACCCTAGGGTTGCAGAAAACTACTACCCTAGGTGCTACCCTACCTGCGACCCTACTATTTCAATTAGTTTAAACATATTAAAATTAATTCTAATTAAAATTTATCGACTTGTTAGGTCTTTCTAGTGATTTAAAGTGAATTATAAAGCTTGAACGAGGATCTACTAGCAATCAAAGGTGAAGGAACAAAACCTAAACTAATTTGCTAATAATAAATTATTTTTATTTATTGAGTCCAATACCATGTATGATTCTATGATTGTATGATTGTAATGTGCATATCACATGTCATCTACTATTTCTGTTATTACTGTTCATGCTTATTTAATTTCATTTATTATAACATGATGATGATGATGATGCTAGGAATAGGCATGTGAATGTATGTGTGTGGTTAGTGTTCTTGATGCGAGTGGAGCATCAGGGGGAGGACGTGACACTGTGGTTCATCCTGGTCACCAGACTCTAGCTCTATCTCTACTCAAGTCCTGTCCACTAACATCGTCGTATCGTCATTATCTTAGTAGAACTATTACGTCGTAGAGCATCAGGGGAGGTGGTCTCAGACCATGTAGTCTCTGACTCTGCCGGGGGGCCATAGCTCTATCTCTATGGACGTATTGAGGGATGCTGGGGTGAGGCCTTGGATACACTGTTTGACATTAGGATTGGTTAGTTGCGAGTCCAGTTTGCAAGCCCTCGCCAACAGGGGTTTACGTGTTGGTATGGGTAGAGCATCAGGGGAAGTGTGATGCGGTGCGATCCTAAGCACTTTAGCTCTATCTCTATTCTATGGTGGGTGCATGTGGGGTGGCAATGGTGTTTGATCCATTGGACAGTTCCATACATTCGTGTATAGAGGTGCGGTGGCCACCTATCCTTTCTATAGCACATTACAAACTTATGAACCAGACCAAAGATATGAAATGAAGGGATGCATATGTTTGTTGCATTGTTTTGTTTGCTCACTAAGCCGTAATGTGTGCTCACCCTTTCGACGTCGAATATTTTTAGTTGATGATGCAGGTACCACAGTAGAAGATTATATAAATGCTTCGATGTATGGACTTGCGGCGACGATGGACGCTGAATTTATGATGGAGTCACATGTTTCGTCATGTGAGTGCAACTCTTGTATTTTCGATTAGATTTGGTTTAAATTATACAGACAATGTAATTGATTTAATTATTTTAATTTATGTCTTAGTCCTTGTGGAGATAATTGGATAATTTATTTACTCTATCACAGTTAGACTCTCAGTTCATTTAATATATAAGACTTCTGCTATTGTTTATTTACTCTGATTATGGTTGTGGATTTGTATGATTTAAGCAAACGGACACAACCTATTTGAGATCCTGGTTGAACCATTGGTTTATTGACGGTTCATCACACCATTCTGAATAGTACAGAATTGGGGTGTGACAACTTGGTATCAGAGCTCTCAGGCCCTGTCTATTAAACCAGTATACTTCCACAAAAGTTCGTGAACTGAGTTAGGATAAAATTTAAAAGTTTTAATAAGAACACATTGTAAGCACCTGTGTTGTTTGAGACAAAATTAAGAAAGAGAATAATGCATATATAAAAGGAGAAACATGTTTCATATACATCAAATAAAAAGCACGTTTATACATATCTAAAGCAGAATACAGTCTACAACCCGGACAATTACTCTGTAGTACCAAACAAAAAAAACAAGAAAATATACATCATGGAGCTAGAGGTGATGGAGGAGGAGGTGCCTCGCAATCTCTGTCATAGTCCTCAGCATACACTCTAGTCAACCAGGCTACCTGAGTCTAGGTCGTCTGGAGAGTAGCTGTCAACTTGGCCATCCACTGATCAAACGCACGCTAAGCATCTAGAAGCTCGCCCACTCTCCCATCAGTCGCACGCTAAGTATCTAGAAGCTCTCCTACTCTCCTATCTGTCGTGTGGTGAGCACCTAGAAGCTCTTCCACTCTCAAGTCCGTCGCGCGCTGAGCCTCTCTAATCTCGCGCAGTAGTCCCATCATATCATCAGATGGTGGGTGTGAAGGACCAGCCATGTGTGAAGGAGCCCGAGATGGACCAGCTCCAATAGAATCTAGAGGTGATGGAGGAGGTATGGCATCTACATCCATAAACATACGATCACCATCATCGGCATCACCCCTAGGGACCCCTGCTCCTGCTGCTACTACTGCCGTTGCGGTATCTGCTACCTCTACTCCAGTATGAGGATGCATCAGAGCGTTCCTCTCATCATCACTGACCTGAGCATCCCGCAAACCCATCTTACAAATGGCCTCCCAGTCAAGATCCGATGAGAAGGTCTTCTCCTGAATTCGCTCATCCACTAAGTCAACGTGTAGGCGGGTGAGCAATGTGGTGATCAGATGTCCATAGGGTAGGTTTTCCAACTGACCAGGCAGCGTAGCACAGATCATCGTCTGGATAATGATATAAGGAAGGCAGACAAGCTTCCTCGTACAAATACAGTAGAGGACATATGAGTCAACTGGGAGATCCTCTCATAATGTCTACTCTGGGGTATCAGGTTGTGCTGGATAATTTTGTAGTACACCCGAGGCTCTGGACGTAGGTTGATCGCTTTCATCTCCCAGCGATCATCTCTGATGAACTGACTGTCAATCTCAGCACACATTAGGATAGGAACTGGGGCTCCTTGGGAGCACAGTACACCAAAGGGCCGTCATTTGATATGCCCAAAAGATCAGCCAACTGCTGGCAGTCAAATGAAACCTCTACCCCTTTAACTTAGCTTGTGATCCTGAGCTCCCTACCTCTCTCTGTGTCATTGCGATCCCCTACTACCTGGAGATTGCAATAGAACTGTCTCACCAGATTAGGACGGGTACAAGACTCGTAAGTGATCACAGGGAGCCAGCCCATGTCACCAAAAGCACCCTCCACGATGAACAAGGCTAGACTAGCCAAGTTCACACAGCGACCCCCCTCTACTTTCTTATGCTCATAGCGAGCATATTGAGCTTTGGCCTCATTGGAGCGGAAACGAACTGGGTCATGAGCCTTAGGCACCTTGGTACGAGCCATACTATCTGTTAAGACACAGAAAAACAAACAAGATATTAGTAATGGTGGAAAACTCAAAATTTTGACATTATAATGGCATGATTTGGTCAAAAACCTCACTTTTCACCCAAACAACTGGGCAGGAGGACTTACATAGGTAAACCATCTTGTAAAGCTCATACAGTTGGAAATTTAATCTAGAAAGATCAAATTTGAAGAAATTTCAATAAATTCAAAAATTCTTGAAAATTAGGTCAAAAATGGAAAAATTCAAGTTTCTCAATAACCAACTGATGAAACTCAAACATTTTTAAGGGTTTTCGTCCATTGGGTGACCAATAGCAAAAGCCCCCAATAAAAATTAAATTTTTACGATTAGAAAAATTTTAATTTGAAAAAAATGATGTAAATGGACAAAAACCTAATTTAAAAAGCTTAAAAATGAGAAACAGTAGAGAGCATACCTGAAGAGAAGGAGCGGAAGTCGCAAACGGAAGGAAAGATCACCAAACACTAGGGGTCCATACTGTAGAAACTCAGGGAAATGGGTTGAGTTGGAAGAAAGGAGAAAGAATGGGAAATGAATCCAAAATCGGGTTTAAAAACCTAATTTTGGATCGTAGGGTCGTAGAATTCGACTAAAATGTGCGACCCTACGTCAGACCCTACCATTGACCCAAGGTGATGTGTGTCGAGCGCTCAAATTAAATTACCTTACTTTGAAACGTAGATAGTAGCAAGTAAGGGTCGAACCCACAAGGATTGTATGATCAAGATTAAAATGTTTAATTAACCTAAAGAGAGAAAAACAAATGAAAATGAAATAAGACTCAGAAAATAACCAATTGTTGTACTAAAGCAGATTCTGATTAATCTTATTAGCACAACTTCATTGGCTATCGTACGTATGGAGGGGGGTATGTTTGCAATAGAAAAGAACAGTAATTAATGATCTAAAATGCAAGAATAAAGAGCAAGGTAATACAAATATCAAAGATTAAACCAACAAGAGAAAGCTTCGGTCAAAAGGATACTTACACCATCTTCGTAAACTTGTTCATCAACATAAAGGATAATCAATTCCAATTGAATAATCAATCAAGAAAATTAGGACTAGGCCTAAAATCCTTAGTCTTTCCTTAAGATTGGTCTATTAAAAGATAGCTTATTAATAGTACCCTTATTCTTAAATCAATCTCAAGACTAGGCTCTCGATTTGATTCAGGAATAGCAATAACAATTAGAAAGACGATTGAAATTAAACGTTAAGCACACACCGGCGTGGTTTAATTATTTTAATCTGAATTCTCCTAGGAATATAACATTAACTTGTCCATTAACATCAATCCCCAATGCCACTGATATAGAATAATCAATTGATAGCAATTCAATTCTAATCTAACAATCGATTAGGTAAATAAATCAATTAGTAGTACTCCTAATCAACTCATTCATCAATCATTATACACATAAATTGGAAGAAAAACAAATATTCAATTAAAAATCAATAAATAAAAACAAGTCTCACAAATTTACAATGATGGCTTCAGCTCCGTCTAACCAAAGATAAAAAAAAGTTAGCCACACATGACTTCTTCAAGAACACAAAAGAAAGAGAGTTGTTCTTCAGCCACTGTCTTCTTTCTCAATCACTCTTGGATGCTCTTTACATAGGCTTTACATTGTTTAAATAGCCAAAATACAAGACTAAAATTGGTATGCCTAGATTTGACAACCTTATTACATGGAAATAAAAATTAAACAAAATCTTCATTCCTAGATTAGATGAAAATCATTCCATTATTAAACAATTGTCACCCCCAAATCTACTAAATTTTGTAAGATTCCATAGTTGTGTATATTCTCCTCAAGATTTTCAATAATCATTCAAGGCCTTCCAATAGTGAACCTTCCGTGTATAGCAACCTTCCTTCTCTGGTTTAGATTTGGATCAATTTTCTAGATCATATTTTAAAACCACATTTGGAAGCCCAAACAAACTCTTTCCATGTCAGAATCCTACATGAAATTCAAAACGTTATTATTAAGAGTGCTAGAATTTTTTCATCTTTTATTAATTAATTAACAAGATTTGTAAAATATACCAAACTCATAAAATAAATTTTATTAAGCTCAATAAGGTATAAAATACCCTAAAAATCATAATGCAAAAGGAATAAAAAAAATATAAAATTATACATTTATCACTAGGCTCTCGGTGATCTGATAGAGAACCATGGGTCGAACCTAGGGTCGGACAATTACTGACCCTACCATCGACCCTAGGCTCTCGGTGATCTGACAGGGAACCATGGATGACCTAGGGTCGGACATATACCGACCCTACAATCGACCCTAGGCTCTCGGTAAGCTAACAGGGTTTATTAGGGTTGCATACCCTAGGGTCGCATAAGGATCGACCCTACCATCGACCCTATGATGGAAAATACAGTATTTTGTCAGAATGATCTAAAAAATTAAAAATTTATATTGATTAGATGAATTTGTACTTGAGAATAACTTATATTGATTACCTCACATGTGCTATGATTGTTTTTAGACACTACCACCACCAGAACAGGAAATGGCTGGGCGAAGGGTGACCAGACGAGGCCGTAACTTAATTCCACCACCACCGCCTGTGGAGGTAGACAGTCACGTAAATCATGAAGCACAGGAGAATCTGAATATGGCACCGCCAGTGGCTAGTGGTCAGGCAAATCCTACAAACTTACCAGCCCCACCTACAGATCTGGCTACAGCGGTAATGAACTTGGCACAATAGCTATAGCAAATACAGCAGGTGCAAGCCAATATGCAGCTGCTATAGGCATGGTTTTTCCAGTTGCACATACGACACCTATACCAGTAGGACAAGCTAGCACAGTACCAGGGGGAAGCAACATGGTACCCCACGCACCTCAAACACCAGTCATGTCGACTCAAGTGTAGAATCCTGAGGTAGCTCAAGGCAGTTACCAGTACCAACCACATATGTATGGGGCCTATGCTTCGTATCAGTTGGACCACTCCCGACTGATTGAGCATTTTCTGAAGATGAAGCCCAAGGAATATAATGGTAAGCCAGCAGATCCTTTGTGACCAGCACACTGGATTGATGAAATGGAAATAAATTTTACGATAATGACAGTGAATGAGGAGGAGAATGTGCTGTGTGCAACCTTCATGCTGAAAGGAGATGCATACCACTGGTGGAAGTCCACACGGACTAATCTGTTAATAAAGCACACCCAACTGACCTGGGTTATATATAAGGAGGCATTCTTTGAGAAGTATTTTCCTAGAAGTTTTAGAGATTCTATGGAAAGAGAGTTCCTGAGTTTATATCAGGGCCAGATGACTGTGGATGCATACCAACAGCATTATGAGGGGTTGTTTTTCTTTGCACCAGCCAGCATGTAGGAAGAAAACACAAAGACCCAAAGGTTCATCATGGGACTCAAGGGAAGCATCCGTGAGCATGTTCTGAGACTAGAGAAGAAAGTCTATAATGAAGCAGTACAAATTACTAGAGTAATAGAGTTGAGCCAGAAAGATAGCTACTTTGCTCAAAATAGAGGTATCAAGAGGCCAAATGGGAATTATTATAACGGAGGGAATACAAGGACATTCAAACCCTTCCGTACTCAAGGCTTTAATGCTGCAGCTAAGACTACTCCAGCAGCTCAATCGCAACAAAAGCAAAACAATGAAGGAGTAAAATGCTTTAACTGCAACCAAATAGGATATTATTCAAGAGAGTGTTTTAAACCCAGAAAGCAGTTACAACAAGGGAAGGTTTATGTTGTTACATCTGAGGATGCTGTCGCATCGCCTGATGTGGTCACAGGTATTGTACCTATTAATGGCATACCTGCTATAGTATTCTTTGATTCTGGAGCTACTCATTCTTTTATATCTGTGTCATTTGGAAAGAAACTGAATCTACCCCTCAGATCGTTAGACTACAAACTACTTGTACGATCACCGATGGGATTAGAAGTGGAATTAGAAAAAGGTTATGGACCATGTCCAGTTCTTATTGACGAGAAGACTTTGGATGCAACCTTGATTTAACTTAAGATGGCAGACTTTGACATCGTCTTGGGAATGGACTGATTAGCTCGGCATTCTGCAAACATATTATGTGCAGAAAAGAATCTGACATTTAAAGACAAGGAAGGAGCAGAGTTTAGTTTTGTGGGAACCAAACTTCCCCGTAGACGAAAACTCATCCTCTCTGCATTAAAGGCTAGGAAATGCCTCGAGAAAGGAGGAATTGGATATCTAGTATCAGTGGCGACCTCACCAAGGAAGCACCACAAGTGGAGAATATTAATGTTGTGCGTGACTTTCCAGATGTATTTCCTGAAGAACTACCAAGATACTACCCAACCGAGCGACAGAGTTCGTTATAGATCTGATACCCGGAGCCGCACCAGTATCTAAAGCACCCTATAGAATGGCTCCTACTGAATTGAAGGAATTAAAAGTATAGTTACAGGAATTACTGGACAAGGTTTACATCAGACCTAGCATATCACCATGGGGATCGCCAGTATTGTTTGTAAAGAAGAAAGACGGTAGCATTCGACTGTATATAAACTATCGGGAATTGAATAAGTTGACGATCAAGAATCGGTACCCATTGCCTCGGATCGATGACTTGTTCGATCAGTTGCAAGGTGCCAAGGTGTTCTCCAAGATCGATCTTCGGTCAGGATACCATCAGTTGAAGATTAAGGACAATGATATTCCAAAGATAGCATTCAGAACAAGATATTGACATTATGAATTTTTAGTCATGTCTTTTGAATTAACTAACACACCCGTAACTTTTATGGAACTCATGAATCAGGTATTCCATGATATGTTGGATACGTCGGTCATTGTATTTATTGATGATATATTGGTCTACACCACGGATAAGGAAACTCATGTCATGAATTTAAGAGCCACTCTGCAGCGACTAAGGGAAGAGAAGCTTTACGCCAAATTTACAAAGTGTGAGTTTTGGCTAAATGAGGTCGCTTTCTTAGGGCATGTTGTATCCGTTGAAGGAATTAAAGTGGATCCTAGCAAGATTGAAGCCATTGTGAAGTGGGAAGCACCGAAGAGCGTTGCAGAAATTAGAAGTTTCCTAGGTCGAGCTGGGTATTATCGATGATTCGTGGAAGACTATTCCAAAATCGCCGTACCTCCCACCAGTTTGACCAAGAAAGGAGAAAATTTTGTTTGGACTGATAAATGTGAGAAGAGTTTCCAAACATTGAAGGCTAGATTGATATCTGCTCCGATCTTGACTATTCCTATTCCAGGACAGCCATTTACCTTGTACACTTATGCGTCTGGATTGGGTTTAGGATGTGTACTTATGCAAGGAGAACAAGTAATTGCGTATGCCTCAAGATAACTGAAGACACTTGAGAAGAATTATCCCACTCATGGCTTGGAACTAGCAGCAGTAGTACATACTGTCAAGATATGGAGACATTATTTGTATGGAGAGAAATTTCAGATTAAATCAGATCATAAGAGTCTTACTTATCTATTTGATCAGAAGGAGTTGAACATGAGACAAAGAAGATGGTTGGAATTATTGAAGGATTATGATTGTGATATCCAGTATCATCTAGGAAAGGCTAATGTAGTTGCTGATGCGCTAAGCAGAAAAGCAATGATAAGATCTCAAGGAGAGGTTAACACGACTATAGCAATGTGTACTACAGAAAAAATATTCAATTATGGTAATGAGCAGTTCGTGATAGATGCACCGGGTGAATCAAGCAATCAAGGGTTTATTCATCGGTTTTCAAATATATTCGCAATGTTGAAGATTGTACCTAATATAATTGATGAAGTGAAAGTAGCTATTAAACCAGACCCTTATATGAGAACGGTACAAGAAGACATCGAAAAGGTAGGACGACTCCAGAGTTCACCTTGGACGTTGAAAAGATACTAAAGTACAAAGGAAGAGTATGTGTTCCTGAAATTGAAAACTTGGACATTAGACACAGATTAATGAAGGAAGCTCACATCACTGCTTATTTGGTACATCATGGAAGTACAAAGATGTATCATGAATTGAAGAAATTATATTGGTGGAGAGAAATGAAAGCAGATGTAGCTAAATTTGGTCTCAATGCCAAAATTGTCAGAGGGTGAAGGCTGAACGGCAAAGACCTACAGGACTGTTGCAGCCACTGCCAGAAGCAGTATGAAAATGAGACTGCATCACTATGGACTTCGTCACCGGGTTACCATTGACTCCTCGAGTAGTTGACGAGGTCTGGGTGATTGTAGATCATTTGACTAAGACAACTCGCTTTATAGCTATACGACCACAGTATACCTTGGAGAGGTTAGCCAAGCTATATGTAGATAACATTGTCAGATTACATGGTGTACCTGAAAGCATTGTCTCCGATAGAGACCCACGCTTTACTTCAAAGTTTTGGGAAGGATTGCAAAAGGCTATGGGTACAACGTTAAAGTTCAGTACTGCATTCCATCCTCAGATAGACGGACAGTCGGAGCGTACCATTCAGATTTTAGAAGACATGCTCCGAGCCTGTGTTATTGATTTCATGGGATCATGGGATGAGAAACTATCATTGATCGAGTTCGCCTATAACAACAGCTATCAGGCTACTATACAGATGTCACCCTATGAAGCACTGTATGGAAGGAAGTGTCGAACTCCTTTGTTTTGGAATGAAGTTGGGGAACGTAGCATCGTTAGACCAAAATTTGTTGAAGAGACTTGTCGAGTAGTTGACATTATCAAAGAAAGAGTTAGAACGGCTCAAAATTGTCGAAAACAGTATGCAGATACTCGACGTCGAGACCTTGAATTTGCCAAAGGTGATAAGGTATTCTTGAAAGTATCGCCTATGCGAGGTTTAAAACGATTCGGCCAGAATGAGAAGCTAAGTTTGATATATGTCGGGCCATATGAGATTTTAGCCAAACGTGGAAAAGTGACTTATCAGTTAGCACTACCACCATCTATGTCAAGTGTGCATGATGTATTTCATATCTCATTATTAAATAAGTACGTCAGAGATCCAACGCACATTTTGACAGCGGATCCACCAGATCTAACTGATGATTTGACATTCTAAGTAGCAACAACTGAAATCACTAGTCGAAAGGTTCAACAAGTACGCAATCATGACATCTACTATGTTAAGGTTACCTGGAGAAGCCGAGATATAGAAGAAATCACATGGGAAGAAGAGAATGCTATGCGAAAGCAATATCTCACATTTTTTACTCGGAAGGTATGTACAAATTTCGAGGACAAAATTTTTAATAAGAGGGGGAGTTGTAAGACCGGTATCGAACTAACCGGTCATACCACCTTGTACTAGGTCTACCTATCGTGGTCGAGCCAAGTGGACTAAGTGCGTAAAGAAATCACAAGACCAGATATGAAGTCTAACCCAAAAATAGTAAATGTGAGGGTAGGGTCACATGCCTAAATAGGTAGGGTCGACCCCACCTCAACAGAAGTCCAACCCATGATTTTTTAGTCGTAGGGTTGGATGACTAAGAAGGTGTAGGGTCGATGGATCCTGCGACCCTACGTCTGACCCTAGGATGACAGACAGAAATCGAAAATTAGAAAACTTTCCTAATTCTAAGGGGATCTTTCCTAAACTCATTGGGACTTATTATGGAGGGTTTACCTCTATAAATAGGACGTCCCTTAGCCTTTTTTACTCCTTTAGAACCCTAATTGAGAGTGAAAGAAAGAGAAAGAGAAGGAAGAGAAGAAGAGAAGGAAACTTGAAGAAGAAGACTAAGGAAGAGGAAGAAGTTTAGAGAAACCTCTGAATTAAGGTATGAACATAATTCCTTACTTAAATAGGAGAGTCTAGAATGGTTATGAAGAACATAGGATTAGGAGAAACCCAAATCATCTATCCATGGATAAGTTCCAAGAGATTCCATAGAGAAAATCATTATGGACTATGAATAGTGTATAACTTGTAGTTTTAAGCCATAGAACAATCATAGAATGGACCATGAAAGTAAGCCAAAGGATCCAAACGTGAAGAAATGGACTTTAGAATGAAAAGTCGACTCAGAATACGTATGGTCGCACGTAGGGTCGAATGATATCCGACCCTAGAGACCACAGGATCGACCACATGCCCTCGGAAAGTTCTAGGGAGGGTGTGGTCGCACGTAGGGTCAAATGGTATCCGACCCCACGTCCGACCCTACACCCTAGAGTCGTAGAAAACTGCTACTCTAGGTGCTCCCTACCTACGACCCTATGATTTCAGTTAGTTTAAACATATTGAAATTAATTCTAATTAAAATCTATCGACTTGTTAGGTCTTTCTAGTGATTTAAAATGAATTATAAAGCTTAAACGATGATCTATTAGCAATCCAAGGTGAGGGAACAAGACCTAAACTAATTGGCTAATAATAAACTGTTTTCGTTTATTGAGTCCAATACCATGTATGATTGTATGATTGTATGATTGTAATGTGCATATCACATGTCATCTACTATTTCTGTTATTACTGTTCATACATATTTAATTTCGTTTATTATAACATGATGATGATGATGATAGGAATAGGCATGTGAATGTATGTGTGTGGTTAGTGTGCTTGATGCGAGTGGAGCATCAGGGGGAGGACGTGACACTGTGGTTCATCCTGGTCACCAGACTCTAGCTCTATCTCTACTCAAGTCTTGTCCACTAACATCGTCGTATCGCCATTATCTTAGCAGAACTATTACGTCGTAGGGCATCAGGGGAGGTGGTCTCAGACCGTGTAGTCTCTGACTCTGTCAGGGGGGTCTTAGCTCTATCTCTATGGACGTATTGAGGGATGCTGGGGTGAGGCCTTGGATACACTGTTTGATATTATGATTGGTTAGTTGCGAGTCCAGTTTGTAAGCCCTCGCCAACATGGACTTACGTGTTGGTATGGGTAGAGCATCAGGGGAAGTGTGATGCGGTGCGGTCCTAAGCACTTTAGCTCTATCTCTATTCCATGGTGGGTGTATGTGGGGGCGACAATGGTGTTTGATCCATTGGGCGATTCCACACATTCGTGTATAGAGGTGCGGTAGCCACTTATCCTTTCTATAGCACATTGCAAACTTATGAATCAGACCAAAGGTATGAAATGAATGCATGCATATATTTGTTGCATTGTTTTGTTTGCTCACTGATTCGTGATGTGTGCTCACCCTTTCGACATCGAATATTTTTAGTTCATGATGCAGGTGCCACAGTAGAAGATTATATAAATGGTCTGATGTATGGACATGCGGCGGCGATGGACGTTGAAGTTATGATGGAGTCGCATTATTCGTTATGCGAGTGCAACTCTTGTGTTTTCGATTAGATTTGGTTTAAATTATACAGACAATGTAATTGATTTAATTATTTTAATTTATGTCTTAGTCCTTGTGGAGATAATTGGATAATTTATTTACTCTATCACAGTTAGACTTCCGTTATTATTTATTTACTCTGATTATGGTTGTGGATGTATATGGTTTAAACAAACGGACACAACCTATTTGAGATCCTGATTGAACCATTAGTTTATTGACAGTTCATCACACTATTCTGAATACTATAGAATTGAAATGTGACATTCTTAGTTTTGGAACCATTTAATAAATGGAAAGGTTCTATAAATGATTTCCTTGGACTAGAATCCACAAAGAACCATCTCAATTATTCAGAACAGTCCCATTTGACATCTTTGGCTGGGCCCGGATTAGGCTTGGGACAAGCTAAGGCAGACTAAGGTGGGTTCGGATTAAAAAGGTCGAACTTGCACCCCCATCAAGCAAGCAGTCTTCCTATTCCAATAATTAAATTAAATTCTAATATTTACATTAAAAAATCGTACATTTAAAACTTCCCAACGTCTACAGATTTGTTGTAATTTTAAAGTCCAAACAATTACAAGTCAAAACTCCTTAAATTATACAGAACACTCACAGCAGCGACACCGACAGCGGCACCGACACCGCAGGACCCACACCGGCGGTTGCTCGTATTTTACTCCAATGTCTCACAAAGTAAGGACCACACTACTGCCACTATGGTTTCTGGACCGACTCTTTACTGGCCATTTGCCATTTGGGTTACTTACGCTTTAAAACCGGCTGGGTCTCTTCTCATGTCTAAGTTTAAAATGTATGGTAGTAGTCCAACAGCAGCTTCGAATCATTTTACTAATCTTTCGTTTGACCTTAGTAAAGTTGTCATTAAGTCATGTTCTAGAAGAATGGAAATTTATCCTCCCACCAATTATAGTATATGTTTTTAGAACCATCTATTGAAATTTATGCCACTATCAGTTTTAGGTTATGTTTTTAGGTATCCAATCTTTTCATTCGAGACGTTCAGGAGGAGGAGCGGCAACTCCGTTGGATGGTCGACACTTAGGATTTGAATGAATCCGAATCTCCCATCTGAATCGACACATCCAAACCCTAAGTGTATACTATTCAACGGGGTTGCCACCCCTCCTCTTAAACCCCTCTGGGAAGAGAGGAAGGATGTGGATCATGTTTTTAGAACCATCTCAATAAGAAGGAACAGAAATATCAAAATCTGACACATTTTTCGTTGAAATAACAAATTGACCTTGCATGATTATGCATTTCATGATGACGTATGAATGTACATCCAAAGGGATCGGTGACAATATTTTGTCACTGGGTTAGTAACATCTAGCAGGACCTGTCTTTAAATATGACACCTTTGTTTTTAGACCATCATTAGTATCATTTACGTTTTTATTTTGGGCCTTTTATTTTTGAACGCATTATCATTTTTCTAATACATAATCCTTTTTGTAGGAGTTGGTATTATTTATGGACCTTTGTTTTTAGGGAAAATTTCACGTACATCCTAAGAAATATCTCTAACATCAACTGCCAGTCATGCTATCTGACATCATCAACTATCACTCTAAAAATTAAAAACATGTAACATAGAGACCCGTTAAAAAGCTTAACAGGCTTCCGTTAGATGATGATGTCATCTTACATTTTAAAATTGAAGGACAAAACTGCCCTTATTGTACTTATAAAAGACCCTTTTACCATGCACCTTATTACCCTATCCCCAAATCGAAAAAGGGTAATCTTATCGCCAGTCTCATCTCCGACTCCATCATCTCTTCGCCGCCAAAGAACGGCTGAATCGAGATTTGTCCGATCAATTGATTCCTTCTCCGGCGTCTCTTTTCTTTTTATTGTTCCATCTCCGCAACCTCTATAAAATTTATCCATCCAAACGTAAAATTTATTTTCCTTTTGAAATGCAAGGGATTTGTATCCAAAGTAAAGTGTAAGTTAAATAACTAAATATGGAATGACTTGGAATTAGTTACATAGTAATATGATAGCATGTGCTGTAATCATTACAAAAGTTTCCTTTTAAAGTTAAAAAATTCCACTTCCCCTCCCTTCAATTCCCCTTGCAACCAAACAAAGCTTTAGGGCAAAATTCCAAATAGGAAGTCAAGATGATAGGAGAGAGAGGGCATAACGGGGAGGCTCATAGATGAGAGGGATAGAGATGATGATCATAGAGAGGGCAGGTGTAAGGAGAAAGCTAGAGTTGGAGATGAGGGGATTGTTGCAGAAAACGTCCTACATAATCGATAAGTACGATACTAAAATAGTGAAAAATGCAAAGCACAAAAAATAAACAAGATACAAAGATTTACATGATTCGGTACCAGTGTGGTAGCCTACATTCATAGGGCAATCTCATGGGACTCATTTTGCTATATCAGGGAAAACTAAAAGCCATACCCCTCACACCAATGAAACACAACCTATGGGTCCCACTCTTAGTCATAGAAGTTTTGTCAGTACAATTCTTACAACCTCAAAGATAATGTACACCTAAACTTCTTACATGAAAACCCAACACAATACAAGGACCCAATTAAGAGAAACTCAATTCAGAGCTTAGAGACTCAATTCTCTTTAGGTCTCTTTTTCTTCGCCTTGTTCTTGTACTGCTCTGTGTCCTAAGCTCATTCCCCCTCCCTTTATATAGAGGGAAGGGAAGCCTTGGATTCTCCATCCTCTATTCTTCGTTAATGAGTATCGTATTCTATTGCGGCATGGAAATGTTCCAACTTCTCTAAAGGTGCGCATCTTGTCTCATTTAATGCATAAGGTTGCTCCTTTGATTTGACACATTCATGAAAAGAAAAAAAAGTCATCTTACTTTATTTAGTCAATGCATGCAAAATATACTTTCTCTATTTCACATTGCTTCTAACTTATCAAGGCAACCCACCACAATGAAGCAGAGGACAAGGTGGTAGTGACATTGAAGAGGAAAAGTATATTCTTTCACATTCTCTCACTTAAGGACTAAGTTTTAAATAGTCTTCATTGTTCTAATTTGCCCAATCATCACCAATTACTTGATAACTGTAAGCCCAATGGATGTTTCACACCATATGAAATTCTTCCTCGCAATAGGCTTTGTCAGCGTATACTATGTTACCATCAGTGTGAATCTTTTGCAGTGAGATTACTCTATCTTCTACTATGTCATGGACAAAATTATATTTTACACCAATGTATTTTTCCCAAGAGTAAAACATTAGATTAACAGCCAAATATAATACACTCTGACCATCACAATGAAAAGTTATCACCTTCTGTGTGATTCTCAATTCATCAAGCAATCTCTTCAGCCATATGCCTTCTTTGCATGCATTTATTGTTGTGATGTACTCAGTTTTAATAGTTGACATGGACTCTACAGATTGAAATCTTGACATCCAACTAATTGCACCATCGGTTAAAGAAAAGCAATATCTAGTGGTGCATCTCCGTCTGTAATAGTATTTTTGCATAATCTACATCTACAGACCCAACCATTTGTAAATTTAACTAGTTATTGATAGATTTGGTACTAAGGCCATCTTTGTCTTCTCTATTTCTATGCTAAGACTATGTTCAGAAGATAGTTTATAGCCAATATGAAATAAGATATTAACTGGTTCAGCATTCTGCATATTGAAATGATATAGAACATTTTCAACATAACTCTTCTGAGTTATCTAGTTCTTCCTATTCTCTTGATCTCTGAGTACGATCATCCTAAGAATTTAATTTTCAGCACCCAAATCTTTCATATCAAATTCTTTAGCTAGGCGAGTTTTTAGTTCTGTGTGGATATATCTACAACTAACTTGCCATCAACATACAACAATAATATTATGAACCATCATTTCCATGACTGCGAACATAGACACAATGATCTGCTTCACTTCTTTTGAACTCCAAGCTCACAATGAAATAATTAAATTGCTTGTTCCAGTGTCTTCGTGCTTGCTTCAAACCATATAGCAATTTGTTAGGTCGACAATCAAACCTTTCTTGTTTTCTTCAAAAAACCTTTAGGTTGAATCATACAAATTTCTTTATCAAGATTTTCATGTAAAAAGATAATTTTCATATTGAATTTCTCTAGCTATAAGTTAAGCACAACTGCCATACTCACAAGGTATGAATAGTAATTAGATGAACAATTGGAGAAAATATTCCATTGTCATCAAAACCTGATTTTTGAGCAAAACCCTTCACTATTAATTAGAATTTGTATCATTCAACATTCATTAGTGCCATTTTTTAGCTTGTAGACCTACTTGCAACCAATAGCCTTTCGTTTATTCGGCAGCTTGACAAAATCCCAAGTTTTGTTTTTATACAAGTCTTTCATCTTCTCTTCCATGGATGTCTCCCATTGAAGAGCATCGCTAGACTCATAGGTTTCTCGATATGTACAAGGCTCTTTTTTTTTTTTTTTTACTAGAAATCCTTGAAATTTTAATTTATAATTATGTAAGAGAAATACATCACACCCTAATATGATAAAGCCCCACCTTCGACATTGCCATTAGCAGGATCTACCCTAGGCCAAAATCAAACTAAATAAATTTGTACTGAGGCCTGTAGGAAGCATCCCACACTACCTCAGGTGCAATAACATCTAGGCATGCATGCCATACATAAAAGATTCTTGTATTCGTAGCTTCTTTTGCAAGCATATCAGCACTTGATATGTACGAGGCTTATACTCTTCAGTGATGCAAACATAAGCCATGACATAATCATTGAGCTAAACAGGAGGATGTGAAGTCTTCTTGGGTAGTCTTTGGTCACCATGAGTTTGAATATCCGATTGTTTATATGCTCTTCATCAGTTTCATCTCCATTAGTGTCAGTCTGCTGTTCTTCATATTGATTTTAGAAAAAATTTCATATACACACCATTAAGGATTGGAAACCTCATTTAACTCCACAAGATTGCAAAAACCTCAACTACATCCAACTAACTGATAGAATTGTTGAAATATAATTTTACCCTTCATATTAAAAATTAAAAAAATTTAAAAAGTATGTGGAATGTCTAATTTGACCTTTGTAGTGGAACTGATATTAAGTGTGTCTCTCTCCTTTTTATTCTCACAAGTCTCACCCAAGCCCTAACCCGAGCCCCTCTACGTTGGTCCCCTCTGCATTGTGGTCCACGGCAGCATCCCATCTCCGGTATCCCATCTTTAGCTTTCTATCTCCGGCATCCCAAAAGTGATAACATTTTGCAAGTCCAGAGGGTGATTAAACTTGAAAGAGTAAACATCTGTATATAATAGAGAAATATCGACACCGTATCTGGAATTCCAAACTACAGGCAAAGCTTCTGTAATCGCTTGTCTTCTGTAAGATCTTTCGGCCAATATCTTACCAACAAGGATCAAATGAGCGGATCCCGATAAAGAGTTTCTCAATCTCTTCATCAATTATAAAAGAATCTTCATTGTCCTCAGTATACTCAGAAGTGTGGGAAGATGTTGGGGTCTTGTAAGAGGGATAGAATGACACTATTGCTTAGTAGTTGGAGAAGGAGACACCTTATTGGGATCCATCTATAAAGAAAATAGAATAAAAATCATTGAAGAAGAAGGGAGAAAAATGTGCAGGGAATGGCAAAGGAATAGCCAACACCCAGAGAAGAAAGAAGACAACAAAGCGAAACATAGACACGCTTAAAGCACAAAACAATAAATATGCAATAAATCACAGTTAAGAAAAAAAACGTACATAATTAGAAAAACCCGACTAGGAAAATGACTAAATCACAGTTAAGAAGCATGAATCACAGCAATAGAAAAAAATACAGATGGCGTTGCTAGCAAAAAGATGATTGGAAGAAATCTCAGAAAGAGATCACTGATGATGAATCGATCAACAATGAATTGAACTAGATAGAGATAAATGCAGACCAAAATTAATCACATGGATTCACAAGACAAGATAGAAGAAAAATAACATATCACAAATTTTTTCGATTATTGCCAAAGCATGTCTGCAACAGAATCACCAAACAAAATATCATACCATAGAGACTCACTGTATTTGCAAAAAAAAATTGACCGCAGTAAATTTGCTGGAGAAAATAACAGATCATAGAGATTCATTGTACTCTTTAAAAGAAATTAACCGCCATAAATTCACTAGAGATCACAAAGATTCACTTTGAGAAGAAAATCGTCAGCAACAGACTTGTTAAAGATCATAGAGATTAACTTTGAGATGAAAATCGACCGCAGCAAACTCGTCAGAAACCATAATAGATCACAGAGACGGGAGAATAAAAATCATCATCACCGAAAGGAAATCAAACTCATCAAAAACCATAATAGATCTATTGTTCTCCAAAATCTATGTCAAATCCACCAAATGAACCTCAATTTTTAAAGCGATTCGTTGTGCGCCTTATCTGTTCTCCCTTTAGACCTAATTTCCCCCTCGAGGATGGTAACAGTAAGAACCCATCTTCCATTAATGCCCTAATCTAGGTCAAATATGTCGTCTTTAACTTCAACCTTCACTTTTTCCCTTCTAAGCCCAGAAAGATTAGCTATGAAGATGTGAGCTTCACTTACCCAAAAAAAAAAAAGATGTGAGCTTCTGAGATTTAACTCCAATTAGAGAGAGCGAAAGAAGACAAGGTAAGGGGGAATTCATGGAATGGAGAGTTCCAATTCCAGAGGTTGTGAAGGAGGTTATTGAAGAAGCTATTCAGGTGGCGATCGAAGTCGTTGAAGTCATCAAAGATGTTGCTTAGTTCGCCTTGGCCTGTGTAGGTGAGAGGTACGAGTGGCATTAGTTCGGCTTGAAATTGATTTCAGAGCTACAAAAGAAGCTATCCTGGACAAAGGATCGGTCTGAAAAGATGGAGTAGTTAATGCCGACGAAGAAGAAGAAGCTGCAAAAGATTGAGAAAGATGAAGTCCATCACTATCGTCGTTGAATAGAGGATTCAAGGAAGATGAAGACCGGCGCCATCGTGAACAGAAGATGCGAGAGTGGTTTCGATTTTTTTTCCAATTTCACTGTTATGAAAAGTGAATAAAGGGTATTTTGGTCTTTTAACAACCTTAAAAGGGTATTATCGTCCATTAAAATTTTCAAGGCATTTCACTGATGGCAAAGAGGGTTCAAAAGCAAGTCAAATTAACAAGCCCTCTTTGCTACAGGATCTTAATTCAGTCCAATACAAAATCTGCAGAGAAAAATAATGAAGAAAACCACTTATCTTGAAATCTAACCCTTGAAATCACTTGAAACTTGATGGGAAATACTCTTTGGAATGATTATGAAGACATATCCAAAGTTGGAGATGATCCAATCACAGATGAGAGAGATGTGATTTTTTGAAAACTACCTATCATCTGAAAACGGGACTGGTTTAATTAGAGCT
Source organism: Protea cynaroides (assembly GCA_028583415.1). Taxonomy (NCBI): domain Eukaryota; kingdom Viridiplantae; phylum Streptophyta; class Magnoliopsida; order Proteales; family Proteaceae; genus Protea; species Protea cynaroides. Next base: position 76,798,957 of record CM053268.1, read on the forward strand.
GGTCGATATGATTTTAATCTTTAATCCCACGAGCTTTCGTTGATCAAATCAGCACTTAATGGTATCGCAATTCAGTATGCAATAATAAGAACTTGAAGGAATTAACAAAAGGACAAGAAAACCATAAAACAGAATATTTCGGTTGAGTCTCACAACCTATGAGACTCAACCAGAAAATCAGGAGCTAAACTCTCTTCTTTTTTCTGGTCTAAATCTCTCTTCTGCAGCCAGTCTGCATTCTCTTTATTTATAGCTTTGAAACATTACAAATAAAATAGGAAATAACGAAATTTAGTAAAACCAACCTTCCTTTATAATTTAGGAAGGCTCTAAAACAATAAAAATAGGAAAGTTTCTAAAATTTGAAATTAGGAAACTAGATTTTAGGCAAGTCTTAGTCTCCAAGCAACTAAAACTTCTAAACTAACTAGTCTAATTTTTAGGAAACTAAACAATGAAAATAAATAAACTAAAAATTAGGAAACTAATAAAAAGAGTCATAATTAATGTTGTTGGTATTGTTCACGTGAACAGTACCGCGTGAACAGTACCGCGTGAACAGTGTTCACGTGAACAGTGTGGATTGGGCCCATGTTGACACATCCTTGGGCTGATCCACTACTGGCTGGTCCTTGGACTGCATCAACTCCCCCCCACTTAAAAAGAACTCGTCCACGAGTTTTGTAATGGTGAAGAATGACTACAGAGGGGTCGGTAGGCAGCATCTATTGATCTTGAAACTTAAATTGTGCTTGCGACTTTGGAAGAAAATCCATCACTTTGAGTCCACTTTCTTCAATATATTTAGAAGGTATTACGAAATCAACATGCTCAACATCTTGAGGAAAGTCAAATGGAATCGTGGTATCCATGGGGACGATCTTATTCAATTCTTTGTCTTTCGCAATTTTCTCCATAACACCGTGGTCTTCATCAGAACTGTGGTCACTATTGTCAATCCATAGTGTCACACCCCAATTCCGTACATTTCAGAATGGTGTGATGAACCGCTAAATAACCAATGGTTCAACCAGGATCTCAAATAGGCTATCCCCGCGTTACCTGAACCTTCATACACTCACCATCATAATCAGAGTAAATACACAATAGCGGAAGTCTTATAAATAAATGAACTGAGAACTAAAATGATATCCATAAATAATAGCAAATTATTCTGTGTTTAACTGAGACATAAATATTTAAGTACCAAATACATGTCTTATAAACCCAATAAAGAAACCTATAAAAATATCTAGTCAAATACACACGAGTTGCACTCGCAAGAGGAGTCGTGTGTATCATCTTCGACTCCAGCTTCCATTCGTTGCTACCGGTCCCGTACGTAGAAGCATTCATATAGTCTTCAATGTGTAACCTGCATCATCAACAAAAAATATTCGACGTCGAGGGGTGAGCACACAACACGGCTCAGTGAGTAGCCAAAACAATGCAACATTACATATGCATGCACATTCATTTATCTCTTTGGTCTGGTTTATAGTTTGCAATGCGCAATAGAAAGGTTGGGTGGTCAAAGGTTAACGTTTATTGACACCGCCTCTATACACAGGGTGTGGAAGTCCGCCCGAAGGTTAACGTTTATCGTCGTCCCCATCCACCCTACCATAACATTATACAACAAAGGTTAACGTTTATTGCTATATAATGCTATACCAACACGTAAGCCCCTGTTAGCGAGGGCTTGCAAACTAGGCTCGCTACTAACCAATCCTAATGCCAAACAGTGTATCCAAGGCCTCACCCCAGCATCCCTCAGAATATCCATAGAGATAGAGCTAAGGCCCCCCGGTAGAGTCAGAGACTACAAGGACTGAGACCACCTCCCTTGATACCCTACGACACAATAGTTCTGCTAAGGTAATGGCAATACGACGATGTCAATGCACAAGACTTGAGTTAGAGATAGAGCTAAAGTGCTGAGACCCGCCAAAGGTTAACGTTTATTGACGTTTTCATCACACCTCCCTTGATACTCGCTCGCATCAAGTACATCAACCACACACATACAAGCACATGCCTATTCCTATCATCATCATCATCATCATGTTATAAACAATAAAGTAAATATGCATGAACAAGTAATAGAAATATTGGATGGCATGCTGTATGCACATTACAAACATATTTACATAGAATCAAACATGGCATAGGACTCAAGAATTAGAAAACAGTTTATTATTAACCGATTTAGTTTGGAGTTAAGGTTGCTCACCTTAGTTTGCTATAAGATACTTTTCCAAGCTTTAAAATAACCTCTACAGTGTTATTATAATGCTAGCAAACCTAACAAAGTCGATAGAATTTAATTAGAATTAATTCCAAATTTAAAAACCATGCTGTTAACTGAGGGTCGATCAGAGGGTCGATGCTCAGGATACATAGGGTCGATGGGTCTATCGACCCTACCCTCTGTCTGAACTTCCCGAATGCTGATGGTCGATGGACAGGGTGCCTAGGGTCGATGGGTCAATCGACCCTGTGTGCGACCCTCGGTGCACTCTGGTCCAATTTCCATTTTTAATTCATTCTTCGTGTTTGGGGTCCTATGGCTTTCTTCCACATTCCATTAAACATTCATTCCATGGTCTGAAACCATGATTCATCCTCCTAGATGGCTTTCATGCATTATCCTAGGGTTTTCCATCAAAACCTAACCATGAATTGATGGTTTAGGTTTCTCCGAAATCCTACACTCAACCATATCTAACCTAAGGTCTGTAGAAACTCATGGAATTAGTATCCATACCTGAGAAGATTATTTTTCTTTGGAAATTCTTCTCCTTTTTGCTAAGTCTTCTTGCTTGCCTCTTTTCTTCCTCTTTTCCTTCTTCTCTCTTTCTCTCAATTCAATTATGATTGTGAAAGGAGTAAAAGTGGCTTAGGGACGTCCCTTAAATAGAGTAGGAATGTCCTATAATAGTCCCATTGAGATTTGGAAAGAATCTCAATCGAAAATTAGGAAATTTCATAATTTCAGTTTCGGCGGCAAGTGAAGGTCGATGAGAGGGTCGATGATCCCGTCGACCCTGTGGTCTGACACTGTCCGACCCTCTCCCAAATTTTAAGGGTCTGAGTTTCTAATTTGGGAGGGTCGACCCTGTTTAGCTGGGTATGCGACCCTTCCTCTATTTTAAGTATTTTTGGGTCGATTTGATACCTGGGATCTCGCTCTCCTTCACGCGCTTGGTCCATTTAACTCGACCATGATGGGTAGACCTGGTTCAAGGTGGTAAGACCAGGTTAGTTTGACACGGGTCTTATACATAGAGCTTTAGTAAAGGCATCAAAATTATCCACATCTACTTTTGAGGCAATCAAGACCATACTGGTGATTATATGGATTTCATATGAATCCTCACTATTATCCATGACATCCGTATTAGGAACAGAAGTGTCATCACTTTGCGGTTCACATACCTGTGTATCTGGGTTGACCTTGATTGCAGCAACTAAGGAGTTTACCTTTAATTTTTGTGGACAATCTCTAGCAAAGTGACCATATGCATTGCAGTGATAGCATTGCACATCCATAGCTGCTACCATGGGAGTTTTACCTTTATCTGTTGTTGGAGTAGCATGAGATGTAGTCCCTATGGCTTTACTGTTTGGTGTAGGGTGCTTCAATTCATAAGAACTGGAGGTGGGCTTTGGTGTTGACTTCAAAAGGTCATCGGCTTGGAAAGCTTTATCAACACAGTCGTTAAAACTAACAATATCAACCACACCCAATTTTTCTCTAATATCAGGTCGCAACCCTAAACGAAACCGAGATATCATTTGATCATTATTGTCTCGTGAACCTGACCGTGCACATAATTGATCAAATTGGTATACATAGTCTTCCATACTCATATTACCTTGACGAAGATTGTTCAGCTGGTCATGCAACCTTCTTTGGAAAGACCGAGGCAAATACTTTTCTTTCAATTGTTCCTTCATCTCCTCCCAAGTAGTGGGTTCTCTACGACTCATCATGAGACTATATTCATAGTTACGCCACCAATCACGAGCACCCCCGACAAGTTTAGAGCGGGCCAATTGCAGCTTTCGAGGTTCAGGAAGGTTAAACCAATCGAAATAGTCATCTAGAGAATTTAGCCAGTCTTGAAAAGCTTTGGGGTCTTGCCTCCCATGAAACTCTTTGAGGTCCATCTGTACCTTATGGGTTTGGTAACGGATAGGTTCATCATAGTCTTCATAGGGTGGGTTGTGGTATTCCTCTCTAGGAACTCTTTGAGGAGCCTTAAGAATACGTCTTGGCATTAGGTTGGCATTAAGGGCTTCCCTTCTAGGGGCTTCCACTCTAGCAGGCCTAGGATGATTTAGCTCCTCCAAATTACCCATTCTCCCATCCATGCAATCTAACTTGGCATCCATTTTGGCCAATCGTTGGAGAACCAGATTAACAAGGTCATTGGGATTGTTGGACTGATTAGGAGAGTTAGAACTCTCCTCAGCCATGCTCTGATACCAATTGATGGCAAAGAGGGTTCAAAAGCAAGTCAAATTAACAAGCCCTCTTTGCTACAGGATCTTAATTCAGTCCAATACAAAATCTGCAGAGAAAAGTAATGAAGAAAACCACTTATCTTGATATCTAACCCTTGAAATCACTTGAAACTTGATGGGAAATACTCTTTGGAATGATTATGAAGACATATCCAAAGTTGGAGATGATCCGATCACAGATGAGAGGGATGTGATTTTTTGAAAACTACCTATCATCTGAAAACGGGACTGGTTTAATTAGAGCTGGTCGATATGATTTTAATCTTTAATCCCACGAGCTTTCGTTGATCAAATCAGTATTTAATGGTATCGCAATTCAGTATGCAATAATAAGAACTTGAAGGAATTAACAGAAGGACAAGAAAACCATAAACTAGAATATTTCGGTTGAGTCTCACAACCTATGAGACTCAACCAGAAAATCAGGAGCTAAACTCTCTTCTTTTTTCTGGTCTAAATCTATCTACTGCAGCCAGTCTGCATTCTCTTTATTTATAGCTTTGAAACATTACAAATCAAATAGGAAAGAACGAAATTTAGTAAAACCAACCTTCCTTTATAATTTAGGAAGGCTCTAAAACAATAAAAATAGGAAAGTTTCTAAAAACTGGAATTAAGAAACTAGATTTTAGGCAAGTCTTAGTCTCCAAGAAACTAAGACTTCTAAACTAACTAGTCTAATTTTTAGGAAACTAAACAATGGAAATAAATAAACTGAAAATTAGAAAACTAATAAAAAGAGTCATAATTAATGTTGTTGGTACTGTTCACGTGAACAGTACCGCGTGAACAGTGTTCACGTGAACAGTACCGCATGAACAGTGTTCACGTGAACAGTGTGGGTTGGGCCCATGTTGACACATCCTTGGACTGATCCACTACTGGTTGGTCCTTGGACTGCATCACTGATGTTAACAACTAACGAGAATCTTTTAACTGAATGGACTTTGTTGATTAACGGAGTAAAGTTTTTGGGGGTAGATGAGGTTTTTGCAATCTTGTAGAGTTAAATGAGGTTTCCAATCTTTAATGGGGTGTATATGAAAATTTTCCTTGATTTTATCTTATTTGAGAATTCAAGTTCTAACGTCTGTGAAAAATTAGAACTCACATCTTTTTGTCTTTTTGTAATGGATCTTCATTAAAGTCAACATCTTGGCTATTATCCAACTTATGGGCAATAAGATTCCATAACCTGTACCCCTTTACTCCTTTTGCATAGCCAAGAAAAATACATTTTCTTGACCTCGCATCCTGCTTAGTCCTTAGCTCTCTAGGAATCTACGTATAAGCATTATAATCAAAAGTATGGAGGAACGAATAGTTAACAGGCTTTCTAGACCATACCTCTTCTGGAATTTTCCCATTCAGAGTAGTCGTTGGTGAGCAACTCACCACATAACAAGCCATATATACAGCTTCAATCCTAAACTTCCACTCTATTCAAGCACATCTTAACATACTTCTAACATGATCCATCAACGTACGATTCATACACTCAGCCACTCCATGTTGTTATGGAGTTTTGGGAACCGTGTAGTGCCTTTGAGTTTCATGTTCACTACAAAAATCATGGAATTCTTACAATATATATTCTCCTCAATTATCGGTTCTTAGAAAATTTATTTTTGTTCCTTTATGATTTTACACCAATGATTTAAACTTAAAAGAATCAAAAGCACCATTTTTCTATTTAGATATAAATCTAAAGTTTTTGTAATAATCATTAATAAAATAAAATAAAAGTACCTAGAGCCACTCATAGACTCAACAGGGGCTTCCCAAATATTAGAATGTATCAAATCAAGAATATTTTGACTTTTAGTAGTGGAACGAGGAAAGGGAGCTCTATAAAGTTCTCCAAATAGGTAATCCTCACAACGTCCTAAATCAATAGATTTAAAATCAAGAAGAAGACCTCGATCAAGAAGTACCTTTAGTCCTTACATGCTCATGTGTCTTAAATGCCTATGCCATATAATTGTTGACTCTGTCATAGCATTGGCGACAATATCTTCACCGACCATAGTGTCTCCGATCAACCTATATAAGTCGCCCATCAATTCTGCTTTCGACAAGATGAATGGTCTTTTGATTATCTTTAATTGACCATTTTCCATATTAACTTGAAGCCATCTTTATCAAACTTTTCTACTGATAATAGATTATTTCGGAGGTCTAGTACATGTCATTGTGAGGACAAATGTGGTTCCACCCATCACTGATGGACGGTAATGATTTAGAGTCGCCACCTAGATTAAGGTCTAGGACCTAAAATGTAGTCTCATCATAAGAAAAAGAATTTTATTGACTCATTGACTCAATTTATTAGCTTTGATCTATCAGAGAATGGGTAAGCATTCAAGGTACAGTTTGAGAAGGTGTTAGGCACCCAAAGCTGTCCAATCCAAAAATCGATCTCCTATGTGATTCTACTTTCCTTAAACTGTATGGTTCTGACTGTTCATGGTCAATGGATGATGATTAGGGCTCATGGGGGATCCTAAGCCAAGTTGCTAAGTTCTTTTAATCTAGGGTTTAGCCAAACATGTTTTCAAAATAAATAAATAAACAAAATAATATACAGTGAACCGAACCGAAGATGGTTCGGTGATGGACTGAATCTGAGATGTCCGAAAAACATCTCAAATTGATTATGTATTCCAATCTTGGAAATCAAGTCCATAATGTAGTTCGAACGGATTGTGATTAACGTTTATAAATGTGATTTATGTTTAAGCTTCATTAGAATCAATTATTCAATTTGAGATTTATGCTTGTTGATGATTGAGATTGAATTTAGACAGCCTAAGTGGATTAAAGTGAATATAGATACAGATATGGATATGGATATGGATATAGAGGACCTAAGAAGACTAAGATTTGGTACTGTACTTAGAGAGGTCTTCTAAGTTTTCTATGTATTTTAGAAGTCTTGAAAATCAGGTACAACGTAGTTCGTTGTGATGGGTTATGAATATGGATATGATCATGGGTGGTGATAGATATGGGCAACCTAAAAGCGCTAAGAATGCATACTTGTAACCAGAAACCTCGCCAAGCAAAGAGGTACATACTCACAAGCACATATTTGGAATAGATAAACCTCGCCAAGTAAAGAGGTGATCCTGCCAAGCAAAGGGATGAGGTAAATGATCTTGCCAAGCAAGAGGATGGTCCCGCTAAGCAAAGGGATAAAGTAAATTATCTTTCCAAGCAAGAGGATAATCCCGCCAAGCAATGGGCCATGTACTCGTAAGTCGAACCTCATCAAGCAAAGAGGTACATACTCATAAGCACGACAAAAGGTCTCGTCAAGCAAGAGGGATAGTCCCGCCAAGCAAGAGGATGCGTACTTGTAAGCCGAACCTTGCCAAGCAAAGAGGTAGAAACTCGTAAGCATGACAAAAAGGTAAATTATCCTGCCAAGCAAAAGGATAGTCCCACCAAGCAAAGGGACATGTACTCGTAAGCCAAGACCTCGCCAAGCAAAGAGGTAGGTACTCATAAGCACGACAGAAAGGTAAATTATCCTGCCAAGCAAGAGGATAGTCCCGCCAAGCAAAGGGATGCGTACTTGTAAGCCAAACCTTACCAAGCAAAGAGGTAGGTATTCATAAGCATGACAAAAGGTAAATTATCCTGCCAAGCAAGAGGATATTCCCGCCAAGCAAAGGGACGAGGTAAATTATCCTTCCAAGCAAGAGGATGGTCTCACAAAGCAAAGGGACAAGGTAAACTATCCTGCCAAGCAAGAGGATGCAATTTTTTTTACAAGAATAAGGTGTGGGTCCGTGTTTGGGAATCTCTCCAAACTTCCTATGTATCTTAGGGTGCTACCCTAAGAATCAGGATTCGCGTAGTTTGTAAGAGGATTCGATTCATTCATGTTCTTCTTTCAATATGAGAGTATGGAACCTAAGTGCTCTATGACTAGATTCACATCACACCTATCTAGGTCTCTGCACCCTAGGAGAAATGAGCTAAGGGGTAGGGATCATCCTAAAACTACCCTTGACCTAAAACCCTAATTTACATGTATTGGGCTAGGCTTCATATCTCTTGATTAAGATTTATCATTTTTTTATTTTTACCCTTTCCATGAATATGGGTACCTACCTACACATCCCCACACCTAATATGTCTGCTAGGTGTAAAGATATGGCAGTTCAACTAGGGTGTTGTAGAAATTAAGTTATTGCCAATAATTCAAACAAGGCAAGTAATCAACATTTATCATCTCAGATATGGCAAGAAAAAATGTGAATCAATATAGCAAGAAGCATTTAAACAAGCATAACAACAAACATGTGAGCGTCAAGATAACAAACATGGAATCTGATGTATTTTTCTCAATTAGATTATATCCCAATGTGCATCCGACTAGATTCTCTAGATCTATGGTTGAGGTCTAATGTGAATCTCTTAATATCTCAAGATCAGATCCTCGATCAACAATTTGATCTCATCCCACATATTATCATTAAGATAAATGACTTAGATTTCATCAGAATAGCCAAGATCAATAGCTCAGATCTCACATTAGATTTAGTTATGACCAGACTAGGGAAAATCAATTGTTTAGATCACTCTTAAATCACACATGATCAAGATCTAATGGTTTAAATTCTCAAAATCATAATCCCACCATTCATATTAACTTAAATCATTCTTGATGACAATCCAACACTTCAAATTATTCAAAATCAATATATAATCATTCAGATTGATTATAATCACTCCCAAAGATAATCTAGTGGTTCAGATCGCTCACGATAAATTATGATCAATGGATCAAATTTAATCACATCGAATTTCAAGATCAATGGTCCTATTTAATCACTTAAAAATTCCAAGATCAATGACCATATTTTATCACATTCAAAATTCATCCAATGGCCATGTTTCATATCATCACATGATAAATAATCAATTATTCTATGGCCATGTTTATTAACATCTCATGATCAAGAATAAAATTAATCATTAAATGACCAGATTTTTAACCACATAAGGTCACCATGGAATCAGATTTATGTTACCAAGATTCAATATCGATGGGTCCAAATTTTAACATCCAAATTATCAATGATTAATGGTCAGGTTTTCAAATCAAAATAATCTAATTCAATGATCAAATTTCCACTCAATGTTCATGATCAAAATTAAAATCCAACAGATCAAATTTGTTTAAACATTATACTAACATGATCAAGAGTCAAATTTTATTAAACCTCATGCCAACACAACCAAGATCAAAATTCACACATGTAGGGCAGACAAGACGGAGTAAGTTTCATTGGAGATCAAGGATCTAGATTCTAGTGCAGATTAAGGGTGGAGTAGAGGGTATCAGTTTTCTGTAGTGTGGTAGCAGCAAGTGTTGCAGTGGCTATGACCTACTTGGGTTCGGGTTTGTGCGAGATGCTTAGTGGTGAGATTGATGGTGCTGTAACAGGTGTCAATGGTTTGGTTTGTGTGAGGGGTGAAGTGGTGCATGGGCAATCAAGTGCATGAAAGAGGAGGGCATGGCTTTGACAGGTAGATTACAAAGGGAGTTAGGTGGTTTTCATGGAGTTTTGGTGAGGGTGATAATGTGAGTGAAGGTGCAGGTGTTGGTTCATGTGTTGCATGGCAGAAAAGATGATAGCAGTAGGTTATGGTGGTCGATTTTAGGATAGCAGGTGAGGTTGAATAGTGGAACAAAGTGTTTAGGACAGGTGGCAATGGATGGAGGTTAGGGACCAAAGAGATTGGGTTTTGCAAGAGTACTCACGATGGGTTCTAATTTGGCATGTCGGGGAATGGTTGTAGGCAGCTGCATTTCTAGGATAATGGAGTAGGATTTATGGAGCCATGGCGATAATGGTATTGGAGGTTTAGATCGGGGTAGTAGCAGCCTAGCAAGTTGGGGGCTTATGGTTATCGATGAAAGATGTTGGTGTTCGATGGTTGCGGTTCTAGGAATAGGAGGTTGTAGGTAAGAAGGTTGTAGGGGGATTTAGTAAACAGGTAAGTAACAGTGGTAAAAGCTCTTACCTCGTTGGCTTCATCTTCTTTCTTCTTCTACTATCTGGTCTGCAACTCTTCTCTCAGTTATTCAGATCCCTTCTTCTTCATCCCTCTCTCGTTTCAGATTTTCTCCTTTTTTTCTCTTCCTCTTTTCTCTCAATTCTCTCTCTCTCTCTCTCTCTCTCTCTCTCTCTCTCTCTTTCTCGATAGGAGTCCCTTTTTTTCTTTCCATTTTCTACTTCTTTCTCCTTTTACTCTCTCTAAACTTTCTTTCCATTCTCCTCTTAAAGTCTCTTTTTTTCTTTCCTTTTGTGGCCAGCTCTCCATATCTTTCTTTCTATTTCTTACTCCCATATTTGGTCTGTCACCTTCCCTCTCTTTCCTTATATTCTTTTTCCCTCTCAATCTCTCTCAATCTCTCGGATTCTCTTTCCATCCTCCTCTTTCCATTGTTTCTTATTTCTTTTCTTTCTGGCCGATTCAGTCTCTCTTTCTTATTTCTTTCCTTTAGAAACTTTAGCTAACCGACAACCTATTCTTTTCATGCCTTTCTTGTATATTATAACCCCACTCAAACCATATAGTGTCTATAAGATATAACATATGATATATATATTATATAATATACATGATATATCATATATTATACACCATATATTATATATGACATCTGATATAATGCACATGTATATACAGACTAAGTTGACTTGGTTCGGACTGATCTAGATTAACCGGGTTGGGCTAAGACTAACTTGTACTGAGCTGAGTTGATTGGGTTTTCTCTCTTTATCATTTCATGGGTCATTTCAGATTGTACCTCCACATGGTATCTTTTGGAGTCCTCTGTCCTAGATTTTCCACATCCACTTTGTAGAGCACAAAAAATGGAACACATTGGGACTTAAATCACCTGATTTGGACGTCAGATAGTAAAATTATGAAGGATCGAAGTTTAACTAATTAAACTTACAATAATTTGCATGCAAGTCCCTGGTCATTTATTATTATTTTCAGAAAATCCCCTTGTATTTTTTTTGGATTTAAATTGCCATATTTTCTTCTTTCGGCATCGGAATTGAGCGATTCTGGTCTCATTTCAAAGGTATTTTTAAGGCATATGCATCCATGTAGGTTGCAGCCCATGACCTTGCTGTGGGGCCATTAAAAATTACCTCAAAATCACAGTAAAAATCCAAACCTTGCATTGGGATCCACCAACTTGGGGGATCATCTCAGTTATTCTCAAAACATTATAGAGAGCATGCTGGGACTGATCAACTGTCACTTCTGAGAGAGTTTCACTCGCCTCTCCTGTATTTTTTCAAACTTTCTCTCTTTTCTCCCACTTTGCTATCTACTCTCTAGGAAGACTTTGTTCAGTTGAGGATGGAAAAAATGGGGTGCTTACAGTCATACACAAAAAAATGTACGTGTGATGCCATCAACATTGTGACTCAAACTTCTCTGATCCCCATAATTCTACATGAGTTATCGTTACGCATGTATACTGTACCAAAACTACAAGATTGATATGTATAAAATTAGTCTCTATGTGGCATCATAAGGAATGAAGCGTCCGAGTCCAAAATCCATTGGTGGATCACACTTTCAACTGGAACCGTGGACATCACCTTGATGTCATCAGATTAATCTCCTTTTTCAACAATATTTCCTTCAAAACTAGTTGATGATGATAAATTTGGAGAATCAAATTTGGAGTCTTGTGAAATCTCATTCTTGGATTTACAATCCTTACTTATATGGCCCTTTTGTCTACACTTTCAACAAGGACCTTGTTTACACCACTTTAATTTGACATTGAAGCTTGTCTCCCACTAGAACTTCATTCTATAGGCTTTCCTCGAACCCTCATTGAATTACCTTAAGAGTTCTTTTCTACAACCCTCTTCAGAAATCACTATTGCCACAGCTAATTTCGTATTAAGATCCAATCCAGTACTAAGATTCATAATCAAATAATTCCATGAATCTGGCATAGAACACAGAAGAATTGTTACCCTTTCCACGTCATCAATTCTGATGGCAGTTAATCTACTTAATATGGTGTTAAACCTATTCAAGTGTTCTTGGAAAGGAGAGCTTCCTTCATCTTCAAACTGTATAATTTTTTACAAAGAAATTTTTTATTAGACATTGTCCTTCCCTTGTGGAGATTTTTTTTTAACTTGTCCCATAAACCGTTAGCAATGGTTTGATCAGGGACATTAAAGAGAATAGAGTCATCAAGTGCAAGTAGCATATCCATCATTATCGTTTGTGTGAAATCATCATCCTTTATTTCTGTCGGCTTTTGTTTTTTTTGGTCGAGAGCAACGACAGATCTATCTTTCATCAACATGGCTTGAATTTTCAAATTCCATAGCGAGTAATTGGATCCGTTGAATTTTGGCATCTCAAACTTTGTAGAAACCAACTCCGCCATTGTATGTTGCCGAAACATATACGTTAATGCCAATCATGTATTGCAAAGGTTTCTCAACCTTCAGCTCTAATACCAACTGTTGCGGAAAAACATCCCATACAATAATCGGCAAGTACGGAACTGAAGCGGTGTAAAATGAAAAACACAGAAAATAAACAAGATTGAAAGACACAAAGATTTATGTGGCTCGGTACCGATGTGGTAGCTTACATCCACGGGGCAATCTTATAGAGCTCACTTTGCTATATTAAGAAAAATTACAAGCTACGCCCCTCACACCAATAGAACACATCACATGGGCCCCACTTTTAGTCAAAGAAATATCACAAGTATAATTCTCACAACTCCACAGAAAATGTACACCCAGTCTTCTTATAGAAGAATCCAAACCCAATACAAAGAACCCAACCTAGAGAAACTCAATTTAGTGCTTAGAGACTCAATTCTCTGTAGCACTCTTTTTCTCCTTCTTGTTATTGTATTTGCTCTATATCTTAAGCTCATTCCCCCTCCCTTTATATAGAGGGGAGGGGAAGCTTGGTTTCTCTATCCTCTATTCTCCATCAATGAGCATCGTATTCTATTGTGGCATAGAAGTGTTTTAACTTCTTCAAAGGTAGGTGCCTTCATCTTTAGTCTTTGTCTCATTTAATGCATGAGGCTGCTCATTTGGATTTACACATTCATGAAAAAAAAAAGGCCATCTTACTTCATTTGGTCAATGCATGCAAAACATGTAGCTACATGTTTTCTACATTTTACACTGTTCTAACGTATCAAGGCAACCTATCACAATGAAGGAGGGTACAAGATGGTAGGTGACATTGAAGAGGAATAATAGGTGACATCATACCCACTTTCTTTCACAATAATTTAGTTTATTGATCCCATATCATAGATCACCTACTTCAAGATGTAGTTGTTCAACTCCTTCTATCTTTGCAGGCACATGTTTCTTCTTTAAGCCTTAGCTATTCGAATACTGACTTAGGCAATGAAGCGGTCGCAGAGCCCCGAGCCTAGTCCCTTTTGTTCACCTTATTCTTGTGTCTCCCGCAGATTATCTCATCTTGACAGACCATGTGCAGATTCTATCAGCAACAACGTTCTTAAAAACAGCATCAGGGTTTTAAGAATAATGTTGCATGTGCTTTGCTTAGTCTAGTATTGTTTAAGAGAATGGAATCTCAATCAGTGCATGCAGAGCCATTCCTCCGTTGTTTCTCTACTCCTAAAATAGGTCTACTCACAGGAAGAAAGATCTGCATGCTATGCTCTACAAGCTCTATACGTTGTAGCAAAACAAACAGAGGGCCATCAATGCCGAGGCCAGTGAACCGATGATGGTAATGGTTTCGAAGTAGGGGAGCGTTTTAGCAGAGAAAGCTATGGTAGTTTCGATCAACATCTTTGGTTGCTATTTTAGTGGGAAAAAAAATTGTTGTCAAGGATAGAAGGGATTCTGGTTAGGGTGAAGCCATTAAGGATGGATCGATGTAAGGCAAGGAGCTCATTGTTTTGATGTTTCTATAATTGTGTGCCGATAGTGTACAAAATATGTAAGACCTGCACGCCACGAACCCGGTCTAACCTTACATTTCGTGTCGTGACCAGTCTACATATCATGGTCGAGCCAAGTGGACCAAGTGTGTAAAGAAACCCAAGACCCAATATGAAATTTAACTCAAAAATAGTCAAAATGAGGGTAGGGTTTCATGCCTAAATAGGTAGGGTCGACTCCACCTCAACAGAAGTCCAACCTATGACTTTTTGGTCGTGGGGTCGCATGGGTCTCTAATTATGCGAACCTACATCCGAACCTACCTGCGACCCTACACCCTAGGGTTTCACGTTTTAAAAATAACGTAGGGTCTCAGTACATCCGACCCTAGGTCCGACCCTAGGAAAACAGCACGAATCAAAAATTAGGAAACTTTCCTAATTCCAAGGGGATCTTTCCTAAACTCAATGGGACTTATTTTAGAGGGTTTTCCTATATAAATAGGACGTCCATTAGCCTCTTTCACTCCTTTAAAACCCTAATTGAAAGTGAGAGCAAGAAAAAGAGAAGGAAGAGAAGAAGAGAAAGAAACTTGAAGAAGAAGAAGACTAAGGAAGAAGAAGAAGCTCAGAGAAACCTCTGAATAAAGGTATGAACCTAATTCCTTACCTGAATAAGAGATTCTAGAATAGTTATGGAGAACATAGGATTAGAAGAAACCTAAATCATCCATCCATGAACAAGTTTCAAGAGATTCCATGGAGGAAATCATTATGGACTATGAATAGTGTATAACTTGTAGTTTTGAGCCATAAAACAATCATAGAATGGACCATGAAAGTAAGCCAAAGGATCCAAACATGAAAGAATGGACTTTAAAATGAAAGGTCGACTTAGAATACGTGTGGTCGCACGTAGGGTCGAATGATATCTGACCCTACAAGACCACAGGATCGACCCCATGCCCTCGGGAAGTTCCAGGGAGGGTGTGGTCACACATAGGGTCGATTGGAATCCGACCCCACGTCCGACCCTACCCCTAGGGTCGTAGAAACTGCTACCCTAGGTGCGACCCTACCCTACGACCCTATGATTTCAGCTAGTCTAAATTATTGGAATTAATTCTAATTAAAATCTATCGACTTGTTAGGCCTTTCTAGTGATTTAAAGGTGATTCATAAAGCTTGAACGAGGATCTACAGCAACCAAAGGTGAGGGAACAAGACCTAAACTAATCGACTAATAATAAACTATTTTGTTTATTGAGTCCAACACCATGAATGATTCTATGATTGTATCATTGTAATGTGCATATCACATGCCATCTATTATTCCTGTTACTACTGTTTATGGATATTTAATTCAATTATTTACAACATGATGATGATGATGATGATGATGCTAGGAATAGGCATGTGAATGTTTATGTGTGGTTGGTGTACTTGATACGAGTGGGGCATCCGGGAAAGTCTTATGCGGTGTTTGATCCGGACATTTTAGCCCTATCTCTACTCAAGTTTTGTCTACTGACATCGTCGTATCGCCATTACTTTAGTAGAACTATTACGTCGTAGGGCATTAGGGGAGGTGGTCTCGGACCGTATAGTCTCTGACTCTGTCGGGGGGCCTTAGCTCTATCTCTATGGACGTATTGAGGGATGTTGGGATGAGGCCTTGGATACACTATTTGACATTAGGATTGGTTAGTTTCGAGTCCAGTTTGCAAGCCCTCGCCAATAGGGGCTTACGTGTTGGTATGGGTAGGGCATCAGGGGAAGTGTTATGCGGTGTTTGATCCGGACACTTTAGCTCTATCTCTATTTCATGGTGGGGTGGATGTGGACGACAATGGTGTTTGATCCGTTGGGTGGGCTTACACACCCTGTGTATAGAGGTGCGGTGGCCACCAATCATTTCTATTGCACATTGTAAACTTATGAACCAGACCAAAGATATGAATTAAATGCATGCGTATGTTTATTGCATTGTTTTGTTTACTCACTGAGCTCAAGTTGGGAGTTGACCCTCGCGCGCGTAATTATTTTTAGTTTCTGATGTTGCAGGTTTTACGGTTAAAGATAATGTCAACAAGCCAACATGTAAATGGGTGGCGACTATGATGAGCAAGCTATGGAGGACTATTGTGATTCGTCAAGCTAGCGTTTCAACTATGGATACGCTTAGTGTTTAATTTATGTATTTGGATATTGTAATATGTATTAAATTATGTTTTGATTACTTGGAGATAAATGGAATATTAATTATTTATCATGACTAGACCTCAGTTCATTATCTGTTAGACTTTCGTTATTTACTTTATTGTCTCTGATTATTGCGGAATGTGTTTTGGTTTAACAAAGTGGGGATAGCCTATATGAGATCCTAGTTGAACCGTTGGTTTATCGATGGTTCATCACACCATTCTGGTTGGTTCAAAATTGGGGTGTGACAGAATAGGAGTTGCTGGTAAGGGAAGGTGGAATCTCTCCGTTGGTTGCCCTCTTACTGTAAAACCCATACCCAAAATCCCCTCACACATTCAGATTCCACAATGTTAGGTCTTTCTACACTGACAATTGGCATACCTAAAGTGAACCTGATGGATATGTTCGGATCATAGGTGAGAGTTCTTATCTAGACTTTAATTGTTATAGTGGGCCTTAGGTGATCCCAACATGCATCCCAGTGTGTGGGGCCTGAGGAACTGAAGCCGGGGTTGTGTTCTAGCCCTATTGAAGGCACAAAATTGGAGGGTAAGCCAACCAGCTACCTATCTTTCTCTCTCTCTCTCTCCTTATGATTTTAAGTAGAGGCCCAAGGCCCCATTTATTTCTCCTACCAAATACGTGGGAGTGAGAGAGAGTACTACTTAGACTCTTGGGAAGGAGCTTCGAAGAAGTGGTCTTGAAGCTTGAGGAACGATGGATTTCTCCTTCTACCTTAAAGTTGGTGCTTCATTCCCTTCCTCCTTATTATGTATGTTAAGACCACCATTGATGGTGGTGATTGGCCACCATTGATGGAGGCCATCAAACCATAGAAATTGGTTTAGGATATCCCCACCTCCAATGGAGGTGTTGTTTAGTTTAAAAACACTACCAAGGGTCGTGTATTTATGAATTGATGATGTTGGGAAAATAAATCCCCAATTTTAACTTTGCCCTCCCCATTGAGTTTGGTTCTCATACTCAACTGGAAGACCTAAGCCAACGGATGGGGCAAAGCCCTCACCCTCAATGCTAGTCATTAACCTTGGGTCTGTTCAACGGATGAACACTTAAAAACTATTTTGGGCCACCCTGCCATGGAGTCGGCTAAGGCCTTAAGCCATGGTACTAATGGCATACCTGAGCAGGTAGCATAACCCACTGGATGGTAGGCTGGCTCATTCACAATAGAATCCTGTGAGTCTTACCACCGGGGCTTATCTGCCACCTTGGCTGCTGTTATCCTATTGAGTAGTATAATCCTCCAGGGACCAACTATAGGGTTCCCAAATTGCCTTGGGACCCACATTGGGACATTTGAAACATGTCCAAGCTGGTTTGAAAGCTATATAACAAATGTATTAAAACTTATACACATGAATAAGTAAATCAACACGGGTATTTGGGCGAAGTCTATTGCCGACTTCAAGGTTCAGCAACACTACTGTGCCATCAGGTGAGGGGTCAGGTCCATAGTAACTAGGACATTACGGTATGTTGCTTGTGATTGAGATATAACATGTCATGTTTTAATGTGATACTTGTTCATGCAAACAAATTTGTATGATGATTGAGAATGTGTGTGTTTAGTCTGTGTGACATGCGGGCATTAAAGGGACTGGTGGCTCATGGTCACATGGATACTATTTTGAATAATTAGCATCCTAGCGAAAACACGGTAGCCTAACAGGAACTGAGATAGGGGATCTCTGCTGGGGTGTGGCCCCCTTTATATTATATGCATGTGCTAAACGTAGGTGGTTGCATTACCAATGGTTCTAAACCCTAGCCAATAAGGGATTACGCATTGGCATAGGCTCATATCCCTAGTGACGCCGAAGGTACTGTGTGATGAGGAAATTCGATCGGCCTGGGGTTTCGGATGCTAGGACGGAGCCTATTATAAGAGGTGATGAACCCTTTATATAGGACCTATGGGGGGGGGGGGTTTACTTGTAAAAGTAGTATAATGGTCTGGGACAGTATACCTTGCTTCTACCTTTGCCCAGTGCATGAGAGTTGGAAACGACTGACCATAGGTGGGGCCAAAAAAGAAGTGGCTGAATCTCAATATGGCATCTTCAGATCCATTATACCAAAGACTCAAATAATAAACTGCATATCTATTCATTTGCATGATTTATTCTAATACTAGATTCCTTACTGAACTGGGATGGGAGCTCACCCCTCATATCGATACGTTTTTCAGATTATGATGTAGGTGATTTCTCTGTGGTTTATTTCATAGTCTCCTTTGATGGGGGATGGCTCTATCGATGGTTGAGGACCATGGCATGGGCTGCATCTGCAATGATTGTGTCTACAGTTGACATGACACCCTCTCTCTTATCTGTAGATCTGTAAATAAATTTGTATAATCTATCTCATATAGGTTTTTGGTCATAGATTTACTCTTTTGGGATACAAGTATATTTGATATAGCTATGAATATTTTTTAGAAACAATTGATGTAATACATAACAGACTTTTATTACTTTGTGGATACAAGCATTAGTTTATTTATGATTTCATTTGCACTACTATTACTCTGCTTGTTTACTTGATTATTAAAAGATATTGTGTATGTAGATTGTTTGGTGTGGTTTGTGGATCACAGAAGGCGTGTGGATTCTAGGTGGATAGGGTCATGTAAGATCCTACGTGTAAATTTGGAGGACGAAATTTCTTTTAAGGTTGGTGGAGTTGTAAGATCCACATGCCATGAACTTGGTCTAACCTTACGTTCTTATGTCATGACCGGTCTTCTCATCGAAATCGGCTCAAACGAACCAATTGTATAAAGGAACCACAAGACCAGGTAAGCAAATAGTCAAAATAGTCAAACCAGTCAACTTTTAGGTTAATTGGTTGATAGTTCTAGGTCCACTGGTCAAGACCAGTGAGTTGTGTAGTCGAGACTGGTGAGTTGTGTGGTCGATGGATTATGAAACTAGTGAGTTGACCGGTCAAGCCCAGACCCGACTCCGTGTTTAGGAAACTTTCTAAAATTAAGGAGATCTCTTTTCTAATTGAGAAAGGACTTTATATAGAGACTTTCTTTCTATAAAGAGGACATCTGTAAGACCCGTACCAAACTAACCAGTCTTACCACCTTGTATTAGGTCTTCCTATCATGGTCGAGCCAAGTAGACCAAGTGTATGAAGAAACCACAAGACCAGGTATGAAATTTAACCAAAAACAGTCAATTATGGGCGTGTGGTTACATACCTAAACAGGTGTGATCGACCACACCTCAAAATAATGCAACCACAGGAAATTAGGTCGTGTGGTCGCATGTTTCAGAGGGTGTGGTCGACAGGTTCTGCGACCCCACCTGCGACCACACGGAACCTAGACAGGAATCGAGTTTAGGAAACCTTCCTAATCTGAAGGGGGTTCTTTCCTAAACGCAGTAGGGCTTATTATGGAGGGTTTTCTCTATAAATAGGACGTCCCTTAGCCTCTTTCATCATTTTAGAACTCAAACAGAAAGTGAGAGAAAGAGAAGAGAAGGAAGAGAAGGATAATTGAAGAGGAAGACTAAGAAGGAGAAATTCAAAGAAAACCTCTGAATCATCAACAAGCTTAAGGTATGGAAAACATTTCCCATGTCAATTAAAAGCCTAGAATAGATCATGAAGGGGATAGGATTTAAGTGAGATCCCGATCATCAATCCATGGATAAATTCCAAGAGAATCCATGGAAACAATTATGTGGACAATGGATTCTGTATAAAATACTAGTTTTTAGCCATAGAACAATCATAGGAAGGACCATAATGATAAGCCAAGGAATCTAAACATGAAGGAATTGGAGTTGAGAGTGAAAGGTCGACCATCACACGTGTGTGACCACACGAGACACACATATTCGACCGCATGCCCTCGAAAAGTTCTAGGGAGGGTGTGGTCACATGTTTGGTCGCAGAATATGCGACCACACCTTGCGACCACACGCCCTGTGGTCACAGAAACTGAGACCACAGGTGCTACCACCTGCAACCCCTCAGTTTATGTTAGTTTAAATTCATGGGAATTAATTCTAATTTAAAATCTATAAATTTTTTAGGTTTCCAAGTGGTTTAAAAGTTATTTACAAAGCTTGAATGAGGATCTACTACCAACCAAAGGTGAAGGAACAAGACCTAAATTAATTGGCTAATAATAAACTATTTTTATTTATTGAGTCCAATGCCATGAATGATTCTATGTTTGTATGCGTGTAATATGAATTTCACATGTCATCCAATATTCTTGTTATTACTGTTCATGCATATTTAATTCTATTTATTTATAACATGATGATGATAATGATGCTAGGAATAGGCATGTAAATGTATGTGTGTGGTTAGTGTGCTTGATGCGAGTGGAGTATCAGGGGGAGGACGTGACACTGTGGTTCATCCTGGTCACCAGACTCTAGCTCTATCTCTACTCAAATCTCTTCCATTGACATCATCGTATCGCCATTACCTTAGCAGAACTATTATGTCGTAGGGCATCAGGGGAGGTGGTCTCGGACCGTGTAGTCTCTGACTCTGTCGGGGGGCCTTAGCTCTATCTCTATGGACGTATTGAGGGATGCTAGGGTGAGGCCTTGGATACATTGTTTGACATTAGGATTGGTTAGTTGTGAACTCAGTTTGCAAGCCCTCGCCAATAGGGGCTTACGTGTTGGTATGGGTAGGGCATCAGGGGAAGTGTCATGCGGTATTTGATCCGGGCACTTTAGCTCTATCTCTATTCCATGATGGGTGCATGTGGGATGGCAATGGTGTTTGATCCATTGGGAGACTTCACACACTCGTGTATAGAGGTGCGGCGGCCACCTATCCATTCTATTGCACATTACAAACTTATGAACCAGACCAAAGATATGAATTGAATGCATGCATATATTTGTTGCATTGTCTTGTTTGCTCACTGAGTCATGATGTGTGCTCACGCTTTTGACGTCGAATATTATTAGTTGATGATGCAGGTCCTACAATAGAAGATTATATGAATCCTCCAATGTACGGGCATGTTGCGGCAATGGATACAGAAGCTATGATGGAGTCGCATGATTCGTCGTGCGAGTGCAACTCATGTGTCTTTGATTAGATTTATTTGTTGGATTATTCACAACATGTAATTGATTAATTTATTCTATTTTATGTCTTCAGTTATTTGAGATAATTGGATACTTTATCTATGATATCACTGTTAGATACTCAGTTCATTAATATTAAAGACTTTCACTATTGTTTATTTACTCTGATTATGGTTATGGATGTGTATGGTTTAAGCAAAAGGACATAGCTTATTCGAGATCCTAGTTGAACCATTGGATCATAGACGGTTCATCACACTATTCTGGTTGGTGTAGAATTTGGGTGTGACATAGCAAGGGGCAAAGGCTTTCTAGACTCCTTCTCTTTCTCAGCTAATAAGGAGAAAATGCTGGTTATCATGCCCTTGGATCCAGCAACATAGGACAACATGCCTATTGGCAGCCTGCCATCCCCTGTTGTGGGAAGTGCCCTGGCAACGGTGGCTCTGGGTTTATCAGACCTCACCAGCGCTCTACGTCCTGATAGTGCCCAGGTAGTCGAGAAGTCCCACGCAGTGTTCTCCTTTGTAAACTAGCCAAAGATAGGTTTCTTAAGTTCTGAGGGCACTGCTCCATGAGGGTCAAACATGCTAGACATGGCTAACCCTAAAGACAACTCTAAGGAAATGGCCAATAATCAAATAAATAATGAAGCGAGAAGAAAGAGAACTTATTGTGAGGAGGTTGCGGATAAGTGATAGACGATAACGAAGAAGATGAAGAAGGATGTAGTACCTACATGCAAATTTCGGGACGAAATTTCTTTTAAGGGTGGTGGAGTTGTAAGACCCGCACTCTGAAAACCCGGTCTAAACCTTGGTTTTGTGTCGTGACAGGTCTTCCGATCATCACCGAGCCAGACGGGGCAAGCAGATAACAAACAGGTACAAAATCGGACCGAAGTCGACCAATTATACCTGATTTTAGGTATACCGGTCGATGGTACCGGATGATGGTACCGGTCGACCGGTATGGCCTGCACTATGTATGCGGGAATTTGGAAATTAGCCTCTGCGGGTCCCACTTTCCGATTTCGAATCCTAGAAGTTTCCTAATCCTAGTAGGGTTACTAAACCCTATTTCTAGCATATAAATACACCCTTAAACCCCTCAAATCCTTTCCATTGTCTCTCCCAAACCCTAGAGAAGAGAAAGAGCTTGGAAAGGAGAAGGAGCTAGGAAGGAGAAGGAGGTGCTGCCATTACTGTTTGACGAAGCTCTCGCTACGCTGTCAACGGTAAGTGTTTGAATCCCTCTTCTTACCCTATGATAGTTGTGTGGGTGGATCAATACCATGCAAAGTAGGTATTGATCTAAAACCCTAAATTGGCCAATAAACCCTAAGTTGCCGTCAAACCCTAGATTCGAGTTTCGAGATGATATTCATCGAAACGAGACTTGAATGAGTTGGGGATAGCTCTAACTCAAAGCCTAGACTTAGCATGGATAGGAGAAACCCACGAAAATCCATGGAGGATGATCGACGGCGGTCGAAGAACCCATGTATGGTCTTGGGAGACATACCGGTCGACTATACCGGTTGCACATAGTGCGACCGGTATGTTGCGACCGCTACCTCTCGGGAGGTTATACGGGGGGACCGGCTGACCATACCGGTCGCCGAGTCTTTCCCTCAGAGCTGCGACCGGTACATGCCACCGGTCGGCTCCGTGAGGGCAGTTTGTGATCCATGTTGGTTTCCGACCAACATGAAACCCTAAATAATATATTCTAATGAAACCCTAATATTATGTAGGGACCGTGACTTGTCGTTTGGATCTTGTGACGTGGAACAAGTAATCGAACGAGCGTCAAGTAAGGGAATCTGACCTAAACCTAATAATTAATGGACAGTAAATCGTTGTTAATCATTGAATATCTGTAATGTGATGTTTGTGCATATTCACATGCCATCCTTTACTTTCGGTTATTATTATTGTTCATGCATTCATAGGATGTGATTGTTAGGCATGTGATTGTTTTCGTTGGTGTGTGGAGTGGGGCATGGGCTGGGATCGCTCTTCCTGCGGCACCTTTTGTAGTATTCTATCTTAACATGCTTGGTACGGATAGGGTATCGGGGGAAGATCGTGGTGCGTTGGTCTCCGATATTGATGTTGTCCCGACCATCGTTGGGTGGTGCGAGGATTCAGTCGACGCTGCCTTGTCCACGATGCTTTAGCTCTATCTCTATGCCGTAGGGTGTCATGTTGGGATAGGGTCTACCTGCGTATTGTTTCTATCCTAGTGGGTTAGTTGCGGATAGGGTATCGGGGAGGTGAGGTTTAGGAGGTCTCCGACCCGGCCTGCACGCTCTAGCTCTATCTCTATGCCGTAGGACGGCTGTCTTTGGGATAGAGCATACATTGTTGACATATAGGATTGGTTAGTTGCGAGCCCGGTTTGCAAGCCACGGCCGGTGGGGGCTTAGGTACTGGTATGGGTAGAGTATCGGGGAGGTGCGGGTATACCTTAGCTCTATCTCTATTCCATGATGGGTGTATGTGGGTTGGTGGTTGTGTGATTGCGTGCGACGCCACACACTCGTGTATAGAGGTGCGGGGGCCACCAAACCTTTCTATAGCACATTGCAAACTTAAAACCAGACCCACAGAGATAAAATGATTGTTACTCATGCATAATCTTGTGAAACCGTCGATTGCCTTCGCGAGCTGTGTTGTGTGCTCACCCTTTGTATATACATTGTTTTAGATCCGGATGCAAGGTTATCTTGTGGATGATTTCGTAAACGCTCCGGCGTATGGTGGTGCTGCGACGTTAGGCGTCCGGGGCGGGACGGGGCCGAGCATGACGCTTCATGCGAGTGCCCTTTTCGCGTGTACCGTGATGGATTTTATTTATTTGTTTCAGTTATTTTTGTTTGTTATTAAGAGATGTAAAAGATTATTATTTTATGATTGAATTTGAATAATGGGATATTTATTTAAATTATCAACAGATACTCGGTTCATTCTATTTAAAGTCTTCCGCTGTATATTTATATTCTGATTGTGGTTATGTGTAATTGGTTTGTATGGGTGAACACGGCCTATTCGAGATCCTGGTGTGAACCGTTGGTTCAATGACGGTTCACTCACACCATTCTGGTTGGATCAGAATTTGGGGTGTGACAAAGGATTTCCTCTGCTTCAGACACTCGAGAGATTGAAAATCCAAAAGTGATTCTCAGCTTCTTCGATGGGATTTTATAGCCACTGTTCAACGGAATTGAAAAGGCTACAATCCGAAGCTCATCATTACGAAGGATCTCAAATCCTCTTCCTTTGTCGTAATCAGGATGGGAGATAGGACACCTTCGCTATATGAATGGGCGTAATGTAGAGGCTTTTCTTTCGCATTTTAAAAGAGAACGCCCCATTTGATATATCAACTTCCTTCGCATTTAATACTTCCTCATCTCATTAAATGCGATGCATTAAAAGGTGAAGACAAATCTACACGCTGATGTCATTTTCGTATAGATATGAAGACCATGGCTTGACATAAATGGCTGCTTCAATGCGTGGCATCTCCTTAAAGGTTGTCATTCTGAAACTGCTCATTCTGAGTCGTCTTGTGATCATAAAAGGTGGGATATTCAAAATACCTTTTATAGTCCACCCAAAAATTTTTGAGTTCTCCCATGACGGTTACATATCTTCGATGACTTCAGAATTGAGCGGGAACAACTTTTAGATGAAATTTCCACAATTAACAATCAACTAAGTCGTCACTCTTCAAGATGTTCTCTCTTGCAGGGTAAGTCGGGCCTCACGCTGACTTGCAAACCCCAAGTTGGGATCAATGATGCACGAGTTGGATCCCATCAGGGAGAAACCATTTCCTCTAAGCCAAGGGCATTCTCTAAGTCTTTGCTTCATTCTCTAAGTCATCGCTTCATTCTCTAAGTCATCACTTTGCAATTTGGAGGAAGCGACTTAGGGAGTGCGACTTCAAATGGCTTAAGGTGCAACTTTAAATGGTTTAGGTAGTGCGACTTCAAGCGCCTTATGACTTGCTCTGGCGACATGGAACGAAATACGTTGTAGTATCGAGATTACTTCTTCAAACTCGGTGAGTCCACACAAGCAAGGGGCAACTGTTGATAGCATATTTCTCTTGGTTAATCGTAGCGTGACACATGTCTACCCGTAAATAGTAATGGGAAGGTGATAGTTGTAAGACCCATGTCAATCTAACCCGGTCTTACAACCTTGAACCAGGATTACCCGTCATGGTCGAGCCAACTGGACCAAGGGCGTAAAGGAGATCGAGATCCCAGGTATCAAATCGACCCAAAAACACTTAAATAGGGGAAGGGTCGCATACCCAGCTAAGTAGGGTCGAACCTCCCAAAACAGAAAGTCAGACCCTCAGTTTTGAAGGGAGGGTCAGACAGCTTAGAACCCTAGGGTCGACGGGATCATCGACCCTCCCATCGACCCTCGGTTACCATAGGAAATAGAATTAGGAAATTTCCTAATTTTCGATTGGGATTCTTTCCTAATCTCAAAGGGATTTATTTTAGGATGTTCCTACTCTATTTAAAGGACGTTTCGAAGCCACTTTTACTCCTTTTACAACCCTAATTGAATTGAGAGAAAGAGAAGAGAAGGAGAAGAGGAAGAAGAGAAACAAGTAAGAGAATTAAGCCAAAAGAGAAGAGTTGCAGAGAAGGATTATTCTTCTCAGGTATGGATACTAATTCCATGGGTTTCTATAGACCTTAGGTTAGTTATTGGTGAGAGTGTGATCTCGGAGAAACCCAAACCATCAATCTATGGTTAGGTTTTCATGGAAAACCATAGAAGAATGCATGAAAGCTATTTAGGTGGATGATTCATGGTTCTAGACCATGGAATGAATGTTGAATGGAATGTAGAAGCAAGCCATGGGACCCAAACACGAAGAATGGATTAAAAAGAGGGATTTGGACCGAAGTGCACAGAGGGTCGATGACCATCCGACCCTAGGTGATTCTCACCATCGACCCTTAGTGTTCGGGAAGTTCAGAGTTAAGGGAGGGTCGCACCCAGGGTCGATCCTGACTCCGACCCTACCACCGACCCTCAGTTGACAAAATGGTTTTTAAATTCGGAATTAATTCTAATTAAATTTTATCGACTTTGTTAGGTCTTCTAGCAATATAATAACATTGTAAAGGTGATTCTAAAGCTTGAAAAAGTATATTTTAGCAAGCTAAGGTGAGGAACCAGAACTCTAAATTAATTAGTTAATAACAAACTGTTTTTCTATTTCTTGAGTCCTATGCCATGCTTGATTCTATGCGAAGATGTTTGTAATGTGTATACAACATGTCATCCAATATTTCTATTATTTACTCATGCATATTTATTTTATTGTTTATAACATGATGATGATGATGATGATGATAGGAATATGCATGTGATTGTATGTGTGTGGTTAGTGTACTTGATGCGAGCGAGTATCAAGGGAGGTGTGATGAGAACGTCAATAAACGTTAACCTTTGGCGGGTCTCAGCACTTTAGCTCTATCTCTAACTCAAGTCTTGTGCATTAGCATCGTCGTATCGCCATTACTTTAATAGAACTATTATGTCGTAGGGTATCAGGGGAGGTGGTCTTGGTCCTTGTAGTCTCTGACTCTACCGGGGGGCCTTAGCTCTATCTCTATGGACATTCTGAGGGATGCTGGGGTGAGGCCTTGGATACACTTTTTGGCATTAGGAATGGTTAGTTGCGAGCCCAGTTTACAGCCCTCACTAACAGGGGCTTACGTGTTGGTATGGCAATATATAGCAATAAACGTTAACCTTTGTTATATACTGTTCATGGTTGGGTGCATGTGAATCAACGATAAACGTGATCTTCGGGTGACGTCACACACTTGTGTATAGAGGCGGGGTCAATAAACGCGACCTTTGACTACCTAAACCTTTCTATTGCATACTGCAAACTTTAAACCGGACCAAAGATATAAATTGATTGCATGCATATGTACTGTCGCATTGTTTTGGCTACTCACTGAGCCGTGATGTGTGCTCACCCTTCGACGTCGAATATTTTTAGTTGATGATGCAGGTTATACCGTTGAAGATTATATGAATGCGTCTGTATACGAGAACGTGACAGCAATGGAAGCTGGAGCTGAAGTGGATACACACGACTCCTCTTGCGAGTGCAATTCGTGTGTATTTGATTAGTTATTTTATAGGTTTCTTTATTTGGATTTATTAAGACATGTATTTTGGTATTTAAATGTTTATGTCTCAGTTTAAACAGAATAAATTGTTACTTAAAGTTTAATATCACATAGATTCTCAGTTCATTTATTTATAAGATTTCTGCTATTGTGTATTTACTCTGATTATGATTACGGATGTGTGAAAGTTCAGATAACGCGGGGATAGCCTACTCGAGATCCTTGTTGAACCGTTGGTTTATTAGCGGTTCATCACACCATTCTAAACAGTGCAGAATTGGGGTGTGACAACTTGGTATCAGAGCATCTCAGGCCTTGTCCGTTGAACTAACATACATTCATGACAATTGTGAATTGAGATAGGATAAAAATAAAAACAGTAATATTAACACATTATAAGCACCAGTGATGATTGAGACCAAATTTAAAAAGATAATAATGCATCTATTAAAGGGGAAACAAGTTTACATACAATGAGAGCGAAACAAAATGTATATACACAACTAAAGCAGAGTACAGTCCATAACCCGAACAGTTACTCTGTAGTACAAGGAAAATAAAGTACACTCAGGAAGCTGGAGGTGAAGGAGGAGGCGGGGCCTCACGGTTTCTGTCGTAGTCCTCAGCATAGACTCTAGTCAACCATGCCACCTGAGTCTGAGTCGTCTACAGACTAGCTATGAGATCAGTCACCCGCTGATCAGTCCGGCGCTGGGCGTCTAGAAGCTCCCCTATCCTCAGATCTGATGCACGCTGAGCCTCTCTAATCTCGTGAAACATACTCAGCACGCCATCAGCAGATGGGCGTGAAGGACCAGCCGCATGAGAAGGACCAGTCTCCGGTACAGGATCCACCGCAGAAGAAGTACCAACACCAGCCGCATGCGTAGGTGAAGGTGGTGGTATCGCGTCAACATCCATATACATGCGGTCATCATCATCAACAAGATCCACATGGGCTCTAGCAGCGGTAGCAGCAGCCTCAGCGTCAGCCATCTCAACGCGAGTGTGAGGGCGTACCATCTCGTTCCTCTCCTCGTCACTAACTTGGGCATCCCGCATGCCCATCATGCAGATAGCCTCCCAATCTAGGGGCGACGAGAAGGTCTTCTCCTGGATCTTCTCATCTACCAGGTCAACCCCTAGATGGGTCAGTAGAACCGTAATCATGCGCCCATAGGGTAGATTACCCCTATGATCGGACAATGTAGCGATAATCATGGTCCGCATGATGATGTAAGGAAGGCAGACCGTAATCGACCGGGTGCAAAATCCTGTATATCGAAACCGGGTCAGGCGAGAAACCCTCTCATAGTGCCCACTCTGCGGGATCAGATTATGCTGGATAATCTTGCGGAAGACCCGTGGAGCTGGACGCAAGTAATGTGGCTCTCATCCGCCAGCGATCAGGTCGTAAGAGCTGGTTGTCGATCTACGCCCTCATCTCCATAGAAACAAACTGTGGCTCTCCGGCGCCACAAGTACACCATGGGGCTGTCATAAGGTATGCCCAACAGATCGGCCAGTTGCCGATAATCAAAAGAAATGTGCACCCCTTTAACGTAACTGGTGATGCATAACTCCTGACCATGCTCAATGTCATTGTAATTCCCCACCACCTGGAGATTACAATAGAACTAGCGCACCAAATCCGGACATGTGCAAGCGTCGTAGGTGATGATAGGGAGCCACCCCATATCACCAAATGCCCTCTCTACGTTGAACAAGGCTAGCTCAGCCAAGTTCACCATACGACCACCTTCCACTTTCTTACGGGCATAGTCGGCATACTGTGCCTCGGCTTCATTAGAACGGAAGCGAAGTGGATCACGCACTCTGGGTATCTTGGTACGAGCCATGGTATCTGCAGATAAGAAAGAGGAAGGGAGACAAGGGGTTAATAGGATAAAAAAAAAATCTGAAATTGATTTGATAACGACGTAAGTTGACCATAAAGTCCCATTCCTCACCATACAAGTGGGCATGAGAACTTACGTAGGTCTAAACATACCCTACAACCCACATGCAGTAGGAAATTTTAACTGACGATGTCCAATTTGAAGAAAAATCAAGAAAAATAAAAAATTCGACAAATTAGGACAAAAAGGGGAAAAATTTAAGTTTCTCGATAACCAACCGATGAAACTCAGAAATTTTTGAGGGCTTTTGTTCCTCGAGATGCCAATAACAAAAGCCCCCAATAAAAATCAAGTTTTTACGGTTGGAAAAAGTGTAATTTGAAAAATACAAGTTAAATGGATGAAAACCTAGAAAAGAAAACCTAAAAACAGGTAAAAATGAGAAGACATACCTGTATGGATGACGCGGATGTCGAAACCCGGAGTCAAACCGATCAAAAACAGTGGGATAGCACTGTAGCAACTCAGAGAGGAGAGGCGAGTCGAAACGGAGGAGAAATAATAGGAAATAACTCAAAATCGGATCTTAAAAATCTGATTTTTAGTCTGAGGGTCGGACAATTCGACTTGAACCATCGACCCTTGAATCGACCCTCCCATCGACCCTCGGCTCTCGGGAATCTGACAGAAAATTAAGGGTCGAAACTGAGGGTCGGACACCCATCGTCCCTCGCATCGACCCTCAGCTCTCGGGAAGAACAGGTCATTCCCAGGGTCGGATACCAAGGGTCGGACATACCATCGACCCTCACCATCGACCCTGCATAGAAAAAACAGTATTTTCTTATAAAATGAGCTAGAATTGGAATTGATTATCGGTTAGCGTGCCTACATGAAATATAAATGACTTCTCACCTATTTTGATAATTTTTAGGCACCACCAATCACAGAAAGAAATTATTTATGGACGTAGGGTAACCCGAAAGACCCGGAATGCAGTTCCACCACCACCACCCGTGGAGGAGACCAGTCTAGGAAAATGATTATGCATCGGGTAATCCAGAACCGGCAAACCCTACAAATTTGCCACCTCCACCACCAGAGCTAGCAACCGTGGTGATGAATCTGGCACAACAGCTGCAGCAGATGCAACACGTACAGGCTCAGATGCAAGTTGCCATGGGCATTATGTTTCAAGCCACTCAGGCTGCACCCATGCACACAGGACAAGCCAGTGCAGCACCCACTACAACAATTCTTATTTTTAGCGACGGTATATTACCGTGGCTAAAGATGTATTTCCGTAGCTAAAAGAAACAGTGACGGCAACAATAACCGTCTCTATGCTGTTGCTATAAATGCCGTGGCTAACATTTAGCCACGGCAAATTCGCAGCGTCTGGGAAGACCTTTAGCAACGGTATATTGACTGCCGTCGCCTAATATAAACTTTTTAGCTACGTTTTATGTATTACCGTAGCTAAATGTCAATCTTTAACTACGGAAATATACCGTAGCCTAATATCTGGTTTTAGTGACGGAAATAACGTTGCCGTCTCCTAATAGTATTAGCCACTGTTGTAAGACCGTCACTAAAAATATCTATAATTTCCATTAAAACGAAATGGAAATTGTACTAAATGTTATTAGCGACAGAAATAACGACCGTCGCAAAAAGTTTAATAAATTTTTTTTTATAAATAATATTTTTAAACCTGTAATTACACCAATACATTTATTCATATGAAAAATTAATTATCATTACATATTGATGGACAAAAAATCATTGCTTTTCATTCAACTTTAAAAAAGTATAATACAATGTCAAAATTATATAAACATTTAAATGTACATTTCAAAAATTCTTTGTTTCTCTTGTTATCTTTCTTTTTTTTTGCTTGGTGTCTTATATGGCAACCTGAGTTGGTGTCTATCCGGCTCCCTGAATTGTTTAATTGTTGATCACTTCACCATTGGAGTCTCTGAATCTGCTCCTTTTATCCTTTGGCATTGTTAGGTGTATCCTTAATGATCCCTGCAAAGTAAAATTGAAAATAATAAGCAATAAGAGAAACGCGAGACTCGATCATTCTACCTAATAGGACTTCCAGTTCCTACTGGAGAAAGTACAGGACTTCCCATTGGGTTTCCTCAATATGACATGCCAAGATCAAATGCAGGAGTCCCATAGTAACCATGATTCAAAACATCAGCTTTACCTAGCAATGGCATGCCATACGTACTGTTGCTCCTGTTGAGCAAGCAATGCCTCAAGACTACAGAATTCAGATTTTGGCTTTCTACACTCCCTGTCAATGACACACCGGAAAGCAATACAATTGTCAGCAATAAAGGGTCTAGCTAAGGTTCTTAAATGGAAAGAAGCAACAAAAAAGTTCAGGAATAAAAAGAATAACCTGCATCAAGGTGATCGATCATTGACGAACTCAGCATCTGGTTGATAGAATGTCCATGAGGCATATGGCCACCAATATCTTTTTTATTTTTTTTCTTTTTTTTCTTTTTTTGAAATTTTGTTTTCCACAATGATAAAACATTGTAACTTACTGTTTTTTGAATTACAAATCCGGAGAAGAGGTTTGATAATGCATAGAATGCCGTAGCAATTACAACAGCAATGTTTTTGTTGGGTGTCACTGCTACTGACATCATACCATAGAAGGTAAAATATAACACTGTAAAATACATAAAGATGAGATACCAGAAGAACTTCTCAACCATCCAATGAAACCCAATCATTGAATACACTATAACAGCATATATTATACTTTGTAACAAGACATATGGAAGCTCAATGAGGACCTGCAATAGAAACAAGCCTGTATAGTTAATATGTTATTGGAAATAAATAATTACCTCCTAGTGTTTATTCTTTCCCAATCTTCTGAACAGAGAAAGATGTATATACCTGAGCTAAGGCATATGATGTAGATGCATACATTCCAGCAGCCCTTTCTCTATAAAAAACTGTTCTTTCAATATCCACAACTGGCTGCACAGCAGATGAATTCTGTATCCAAAGAAAGATGACAGCAGCAAACATAGAACCCAGTGAATTCAAGAGATCTGGTGGTGTCTGGCTGCAGTTTTCATCATTTAATCAAGTTACTAATGGAAATAAAAAAGATGACAAGACTGTAAAATTTTGATTTAAACATAGATTACCTTTTGGATCCAAGATTCCAAAAGACAGTCCCGAACATGAGGGCCACAAAGGTTGTGAAGAGGAGCCTTACAGCAGTGTATGATGGGTGACGCCAGTAGGACCAATGCTGTTTCAAAAGGCAAGTCATGCATTGACTGATGAAAGATTGAGAGTATTTGGATGAGAAATGGAGTTATTTTGAACCAGGGCTAGGATGGCTTAGTTCCTCAATCATTACTTCATTCCTCCTGCATTGTTCAGTATATATTATGTATCTCAGAAACCTAATTAGAATTCACCTGATTGCATTAAAAGAAAACTGGATACTCACTTGTATAGTTCAGAGTTCTTGTACAAATCTGTAAAGTTGACTCCAAGAGTTACTTCTTGGGTTACCGACGTAACCTCCAACATCCATGTTGCTGGATTTTGACCATCATTTATTTTACTTATTCCACCAATTGCCTTCATGAGATACAATTCATATATGTATTATTAATCACTCTAAGATTGGAATATCTTTGATGGTATAATTCTTAATATGTGCCTTGTACTGTATTACTCACCTGAAAATATGCTATCAAATGACAGGAATGCTGTCCCAATGGACCGACGTATATTTCCTCTCCTCCTTGCTTCAATAAGAGTAGCTGTTTTGTGCAACATGAAAGTGTAAATATATTGAATATTATAAGAAACCAAAATATTGTTTCTTTGATTTAATTCATATCTAACCCCATCAAAAGCCTCAAATATATCAATGCCTGGCTGGTGGATAGTGCACACAACAGTTCGTCCAGTGTCTACAGTGTTCCCACTGTTCCCATCACTATTGCTGCTGCCCTTGCATCAAGCCCAGTGGTTGGTTCATCCATGAATATTATGGAAGGGTTTGCAACAAGCTCAACTGCGATGGTAAGCCTCTTCCGCTGCTCTGTTGATAAACCACTGCTACCCGGTAGTCCAACTAATGAATCTCTTTGTGGAGTTAGTTCCACAAGCTCCATGACCTCATCTATGAACATCTACAATCACCATTTGTTTTAAAATTAGTAAACACTCAATAGGTCAGAATACAAAATAAATTGATAAAAGGCTCAAATATACTGACCCTTTTTGAAGCATCATCGACTTCTGAAGGTAAACGAAGCCAGGCAGAAAAGAGTAGAGATTCATATAATGTAACATTGGGGGAGTGGATGTCATTTTGCTCACAATATCCTGATATACGAGCAAATGTCTCTTGCTTCTTTGGGTACCCTGATATGGTGATCCTTCCCTCAATATATCCACCAGTTTTTCTTCCTGCTAACACATCCGTCAAAGTGGTCTTGGCAGCATCACTAACACCCAATAGAGCTGTAAGGACTCCAGGCCTAAATGCTCCACTCACTCCCTTAAGAAGCTCCAATCGGTCTTCTGTAACACCTTGTGCTTTCAATTCCTGTATCCAGTAGGCAGCAAATAAGAAACTATGCTGCTCTGTTACATATTCTAATATTTCTTGAAACTTTAGGATACATGTGGCATGTCTACAGAATATCTTATATCATCGAATGTGATGGAAAGAGGTTCAAATGGAAGAACCATTCCCTTCTGTTTTGTATGGATACCTGTAAGTTTGAACATCACCACAACAGGGGTGGTAATATCAGGTGAAATCCTTTTATCCATATGGAAACACAACGAATCAGTAATGACTAGGAAAGAAATTAAGAAGAAAACCTTATGCTCAGCCTCTGCAGAAAATAAAGCAGGATGCAACTTGTTATCAGCAGCCAGAACTCGCTTTAGCTCCAGATCCCGACCATCAATCGTTTGCTTTCCAACTGCTGCCTGACAATCTTAGCTTGACTTGGGCGAAAAAGCTCTAAGTGAGTACAAACAAGATTGATAACATCCCTACATAATACCACACTAATAAGGTTCCTTGTAAATTTAATTATGGAGCAAAAGCAGAGCAAGATTAGAGGAGCATGAAATAACCTGGTAAGAAGATCGATGAGATTTACATCCCTAACACGATATGAAACTTCTCCAAGGACACCATTTATTATTTGCACCAGCTCCTCTGGACCATCTCTATCAGGTGTTAAGCGAGAGTACCAGAGATCAGTCACCCACTCAGAAACTAAATGTCTAGTGAACTGATCTATTGTTGCTTCAACAACAGGGGAGTTCACCTTCCTTCTCCAGTTGGCCTTTTCAAGGGAAACCTTTGGAACTTCAGGAGGTTTCTTTTGAGAAAAATGATTGGTTGAGGATATTTTATCACTCTGAGCTGCAGCTGTTCTCATCTCAATGTCTAATGATATATAGCGGAGGAGTACAATTAAGGATGCAGCAGCAGGCATATTAACCCAAACAGAAGAGCTGGTCACTGAAAATACAATAGAAACACATAAGTTGCAATTCATAAAAACATGGAAATTTAATAAGAAAAGTAACCACACATCCCACTTACATACATACAATATGGATTGGTAGCACTAGAGCAGTAAACTTAAAAACATGGAAACTCTGCTTTGTCTAGGACTTCCACCTCTCTTTCTTAAGAAGGCATCTCCTCCATCGATAGAAAGAAGCCCACCTTTCCTCTTTACACCACCTAATTTGGTAGTTAACGAGGGAGAGAGAAAAGAAATAAAAAAAAAAGATTATCTGTGCTTTAGTAAATTCCATTTGTGGGTTTATTACAGATGAAACATTTCCTTCCAATGGTAATGAAGAATGAATCATCATTGAGACTGAAACACTTAATACAGATTTAAAGGACAGAGTTCAAAGAACTAACTTGCAAACAAGAATTGGTGCTTCTAAAGGACAGCATTCTGATTCTGGTGATATAGTAGATGCACCTTCATTAATGACCTTGGTTGAACCTGGCAGCAGAGGAAATGATCAGAAAACTGCTTCATCTGAAATCCACCAAAAATCATCCCAATCAAATAACCCAATCTTATCAACCATTTTTCTGTACTATTTACAGATGGCTAGGATAATTGCACTCAGTTTTTTATCCTATGAAAATCCAATGAACTCAACTGAAGGTGAGCCATATCCTACTGCATGTGTAAAACAATACAGCGCCAATAGGACAATTGTGTGTATTCCTATCAAGAGAGGAAATAAAATCTAAACATTGAAGACATTATTAACCTCTTCATTCATTTCAGTTACAAAAGTTCAATGAATGCATTTACCTTAGAGAATCTATTTCCTGACGTTTGGCACTGAGTCCATCACGACAAATTCTTTCTTCTGATT
The DNA here is from genome assembly GCA_028583415.1 of Protea cynaroides. Lineage (NCBI taxonomy): Eukaryota > Viridiplantae > Streptophyta > Magnoliopsida > Proteales > Proteaceae > Protea > Protea cynaroides. Next base: position 76,835,218 of record CM053268.1, read on the forward strand.
TGGCATTTTAAAATTATCCCGATACTCGTTACAAGTTTCCTGTAGAAAATATTGCGAATTAAATAAGATTTAACCTAGATCATATCTGAAGACTTAAAGAAGCACCATGCAATGGATAAGAATTACTCCCCTTTTCATTTGAATTGTAGCTCTAATGGCATCCCTGTTCTGAGTCCTCTCCTCAACCTGTAGTTGTGCAAGTCTAATCTGTTCTTTAAATTTATAGTCAACATATCTTGGAATTTTGATCAAGAAATGGAATGGCTTTTTCACAACCTCTGCATCCACCTTCTGTTGCCCAGTAAGTGCCATGCAATTGACAAAGACATCCCCACCTCCCTTAAAAGAAACCATATACGAGGAAAAGGAAGAGAAAAAAAGTAGCAGGCCTATGTACAGATCATGGAAGGACCCAAAAAAAAACAATGAACAATAAAAAAGACAGCATAACAATAGAAAGAAAAATAGAACAAATTTGAAGAACATCAGAATCCCCCATTCCATCCAAAAATAATAGGCAATATATAATCCCAAACACTAATCAGATTCAACATTTCTTTTCCTCTTACCCTTCTAGATTCTCTAAGGTAAGCAAAGTAGGTGTGAAATCCTACCTCTGATCTCCTTCTTTGTTCTCTTTTCTTGCAGGTGAAACTGAAATTAAAGAACAAACTCATCCAACAAGAGGAATGGATCCAAATGCCTCAATTCCATACTGAAACCAAAAACCCCAGATAACAATAGCATAACAATAATATCAACAACTTGTCACCACCATGTAAAACATAGCATAACAATAATATCAAGGTTCACAGGAAGCATAAAGAAAAGATACTTAAAAAATATACTTGTAATAAACCAATATCCAAGTTAAACTATTCACAAAACCCATCCAATCAAAACGCATTTACATATAATGCATAAAGTTTGTTCCAAATAACATTCCAAAAACTTTCTATAAACCCTGATCCTGTATCCGCAATATATTCTTCTTCCTCATTAATGTGATCCAAGTCTGGCTTTTTCTCCTAATGAAGCAATAAATTAAGGAATGAATTAGATAAAAACCACATCAATAAAGCAAAGAAGCAGAATAAAATACCATATAAAAATGCAAAGATGTTACAGGCATCTAAAGTTGAGTTTAGTTTCCTTATACCTATCATTGGGAAGAGTGTGAGTGCGACTGCATGAATTGGGTGAAGGCAATCATCTGGGATTGCATTTCACCCATTTTCTCCTCCATTGAACTCACCTTATCTTTCCACATCTCGTTCTCTTTCATCAATTCCCTCAACTCTTGGGCTTGCTTCTGTTGGCGCATTTCCTGTCTGCCATACACTTCTGTTGGGGTGATTCCAAGCCCCATAAGATGCATCCGTCCATGACAATCCCTTCCCATTACATCTACGAAGATTGATTCATGAACAACTTTATCTAATCGACTTTCTTCACTTTCCTTGTCAAGACGAACTTTAAATGCATCCTACAAGTAAATCACAACAATAATATTATGTGATCTTATATTAAAATAGCCATCAAAGGGAAGGAATACATAAATAAACTAAGGAAAAGTGGTTATGGAACTAACCAATTTCTGAGCTGAGATAGGGTCTATGGGAGCTCCAGTTTTCTTTGATTTATGAGTTCTTTCGAACAACTCAATACGAGAAGGGGGCAATTGATTTGGATCAGCAATACGCTTGAAAATATAACAATAACAATTGCATCAAAACTCTAATGGGAGCAATAAAAACTTATGCTAATCGTAAAAAGTAGAATTATCAACCAATGACTTTACCATATCCTCACGTATGACTGAAAAGGAAGTAGTTCCAGTCGTATGGCGCATTTTTTGATTCTCCTTATTATTTCTGTTCCTTTCAGCAATGGCCTAACAAGATTCAGTTAAATTAACACCTACATTTTTGAATTTAGAAAACATGGTATGGATTTAATTACACTTACCTGAGTTTCTTCTTTACCCCAAAACTTAAACATCTCATCCCATTGTTCTTTCGACATACGTTGAAGATCAATGTTTGCCCTCCGTTCTACATCTGAATCATACTTCTCATAAAATTCAATCTTTAAATAGTGCTTATAACCCTTCCATCTGTCCTTAAGTTTATCTAAGGCCCAATCTTTGCCAGATTCTGCTATGTCAAATTTCGCCTACAACGAAATAGAAGGTGTTTTCAGTCTCAAAATAACTAAACATTTTACTTTAACACCTTAACTAATTATAACAAAATAAATACAATACCTTTATTTCTTTCCAACTATCTTCCTTCACTGGTTGAGATACATCACGCCAACTCTGAATAGTTACTGGTAAATTGTAGTTTTTTCTTGCAAGTGTCCCGATCCATGTAACTAATTTCGAAGTATTTGTACCATTACATGGTTGACCGAGCTCATTTAACATGATAGGAATTTTATTTCCTTCTGGCATCCTTGAAATGTTATGGGCCATTGTTGGTCCCCTTTTCCCCCTACCTCTACGTGCTATAAAAAATGAAACATGAGATAAATAATATATTGCATAAAACAATCATTTCTTTACATCTTTAAAGAGTATAACTCTAATTAACTCACCCAAAGAGGTACCTGTGCTCATATCTTCGCTTTCCCCACTAGTACTCATTATACTCAGTCCTGTTTTCAATCAAATTAAATCATATATTAAATAATAATAAGTATACTACTCAAGGCACATAATCTAAACAACCACAATTAATCCATAATGAATGAAATAGAAAAAGTACATTGTATATAAGTCAGTAATTTTTTAGGCAAATATAAAAGAATAAGGGACTTACTTGATTTTAATGATCAATCAATCCGATATATTGTGATCTAAACTGTCCAACTTTGCTACATAAGTCCCGATAAAATGAACATAATTCTGTCAACACAATGATAACATTTTTTGGCAAAATACTACGCACTGCAACTGGAAGAAGTTGTTGCATCAAAATATGGCAGTCATGACTCTTCATTCCTGATATTTCTCGTTGATGGACATACGTTGATATATTATTGCTGAGCCCATCTGGCACCTTCACCCCCCGTAAAATTGTGCAAAACAATTCCTTGTCAGCGTTAGACATTGTGTAACATGCTGGAGGTATAAACAATTTTTTTTTTCCGTCAATGAACTTTGGATGAAGATCAAATCGAATATCCATTTCTTTCATATCTAAACGTGAGTTCACATTATCCTTTGTCTTGTCTTTTATACCCAACAATGTTCCAATAACACTATCACATACGTTTTTCTCAATGTGCATTACATCTAAATTGTGACGGATTAAATTAAATCTCCAATATGGCAAATCAAAGAATATGATCTTCTTCTTCCAGTTAAATGGGAGTTCTGTATCTTTTAACCGCCTTGAGGGCCTCTTCTTCCCACTGTTGTCAACTTTACCTTTCCCAAATGAAGGAAATTTAACACCTTGCAGCTGTTCCAATATGTCAAAACCCGATAATGGCTTAGGCTGAGGTCTATGTTCCTCATGGCCATCAAAATTTCTTTTATCTCGTCGAAATCTGTGATCTTGTGGAAGGAACCGACGATGGCCCAAATAAACGCTCTTCCTTCCATATTTCAGCCGGCGAGAATCAGTATCTTGGGCGCAACATGGACAAGCTAAAGCACCTTTGGTACTCCACCCAGAGAGAGCTGCATATGCTGGAAAATCATTAATAGTCCATAACAGACATGCATGTAGCTTAAATTTTTCCTTCCTGTAACCATCGTAAGTCATAATGCCAGTGTACCATAATTCTTTCAACTCTTCTATCAATGGTTGCAAATATATATCTATATCATTCCCAGGTTGTCGTGGTCCAGGAATAAGCAAAGTAAGGATGATGAAATCCGGCTTCATGCACATCCATGGCGGCAAATTGTAAGGCATTACCACAACTGGCCATGTGCTATATTTACTGCTCTTCGACTTGAACGGGTTGAATCCGTCGGATGCTAACCCCGGCCGATATTACGAGGTTCATTACCAAAAAGACGGATAAAGCTTGTCAAACTCCTTCCAAGCTTTTCCATCAGCTGGGTGTCGTAACCTTTGGTCTTCTGTTCGGTTCTCATGGTGCCATGTCATGCTTAATGAGGTTTTTGACGACATGTATAACCTTTGCAACCTTGGGATCAAAGGGAAATGACGCAATGTTTTGGCTGGGATTTTCTTGTCTCCTGGTGTATATCTAGATTCGCCACATTCTTTACAAACCGTTGCGTTCTCTTCTTCCTTCCAATACAACATACAATCATTTGGGCACGCATCAATCTTGTTGTAGTTGAGCCCCAAGTCCTTCATAATCTTCTTTGTTTCGTATAAACTTTTTGGCACCGTATTCGGCTCGGGAAAGGCCTCTCGCAATACCTCTAACAACATTGAGAACGATTTATCAGTCCAATTGCAGAGGGACTTTATATGATAAAGTCGAAGAATTAGAGACAGCTTAGTAAACTTCGCACTTCCTGGATACAACTCCTTATTTGAGTCTTCCAACAGTCGATCAAATTTATCTCCCTCTATATTCACTCCTCCTATATGGTCATTTGTGATACCATCTTCAACTTCTTCATTTATATAACATTCTCGCATCTCATTTAACATGATGCGTGTAACATCATATGTTTCACCTTCAGTTCTCTCCACGATGTCATCCCGAGGAAGTGTACATGAAGATGAGCTTTCTCCATGGAAAGTCCATTTTGTATAATTCCATTGAAAACCATCACATATCAGATGTTCTAAGACTTCATCTGCAGTCCTCCATAGTTGATTTATGCATTTTACACATGGGCATAGGATCCGATTCCCTCTGCATGATGAACTAGAAAATGCATATTCAATGAATTTGTTAACCTCTAGTTTGTATTGTGAAGACACCCTAAATAATGGATCCCTTGAAAATCCAATCCAATTCCTATACATAGCTTTCACATGTATCTGCTACAAATAAAACACCATACAAGTTTTTAAGCATAACAGAGCAACTTCAATTGTTATTTTCCATTGTAAGCCAAGAGAAAAGATTTCTAAAACACTACAATGTAAAAATGTTATATTGATAAACAAGAAGAAGCTACAAAATAAGCTAGGAATAGAGTTCTATTTAAGCTATTTTTGCACAAAACCTATAAGAATTTCAACCATATATTACACCAAACCATACAGATTTGAAAATGCGGTGAAATGGAAGCTGGAAATGATTTTTCTGTAGTTAGCCATGAGAATTGAGGGTTTTGGAGACTGGAAGTCCTTTGCTTGTCAGGCATGATGCATTTATAGTGATTAGCTGGGGCGCTCTGTAGACTCAGAACCAGATCCAAAAATTGCTAGTTTGAGTTATTCAATTTAAATATGTCTAATTATAGCCTCATATGGTTGATTGATAGAGGAAAGTGAGGGCTAGTGATACTTTAATACATACTGGATGGAATATTGTAGTGTGGATAAGATTATGTTATTAAAGAACAAGAAGAAAGGATTATGAGTAAACTCCGTCCAATTATGGGAGCCATCATTAGCTTTTCTGTCAGTTCCTTTTTTATTACTTCCTTGGATTCAATCCTCTATCATTTTGTATGTTGAATCTCAGATTACGAATATGGCATAGTTTTTATCCTTAAGAAATGGGGTTGAGGGTCATTCTTGGTCAAAGGAGAGTGTAAATTGTGATTGTATCAAAGTTGGCGCTATTGAAGTTCTATTCAATACATTTTTCAAGTACAGTGATATAGCCCAGGTTTCCAAACCTAGGAATCTTAAAGTTAATGGTCAAACCACCAATTTAACAAGATTAGTCTCTCCAATTGCACAAAGAACAATTGTGGTTATTTTTATTTTGGGTATAGGACAATAGATTAGTGAAATATATGACCTTGAGAGATGCTCAAAGTAATACAAAAACATTAAGTTAGTTCTCTGGTCTATCTAATGCTTTCAGGGGGAAGTCATGGTTGGCCCTTGGGTAGGAGGGGGGTTTTGGAGTGACAAATACAGGAAGATATTGCTTTTGTATGATGACTTCCATGGAGGAAGTATTACTGTTTTAGATAGATAAGGCTATAGGAAATGACAGAAAACGGATTTCACTGCTAAATCCAACCATGAATACTTGGTGAATGGCTGGAACATGGTCCTTATATAGTGCATATATGGGGTCACCTTGCCCTCCACTATGTTATGTGGTTTTGGATATAGGAGCTATTGGTATATATTATCTAAGGAAGGGTTCAAAGTGGTATTAATTTTTCATTAATTCCTTCTTCACAACTGTGTCTCTTTCGGGTGGATTGGGTATCCCCTGGTACTACTCACTTTTGTATGTAAACTGACATGCTATTTGATTTGCTGTTAGGTTTGAATATTGTGGGTTTTTTTTTATAAAGGATTACTCCTTGTAAAACCAAAGATTTGAACAGAATATGTTCAAGCATAACCTTTTCTTTTATCAACTGTGGGGTATAATCACAAATAGTTCCTTGGGATGGGCATACTACTGGGGATAGATGAATGGCAGAGGCAAACAAAAGCAAACCTTTTAAAGGCTTTTCTATAAGCATGTAAATAGACTGGAACTATGGTGAGACAGAAGAGCATGTAACTAGCTTGTGCACATTTTGATACAGTCAATGTAATGCACCTTTATGCTGATCATGAAATAGAACTGCCTTGGAAATCCTCCCCCTCTCCCTGTGCAGAAAACTTTTTTTTTCGTCTTAACATTGTCCAGTTGTACTACACACTCGATCCATTTGCATTGTACTTTCAGAGTTGATACCCAATGTCATCAAACCACATACTTTACTACAAAAAGTGGTTCTTCATAACAGCTACCTCATAAATTTATTATTTTCTAGATATTCCTATAGCAATCCTTTTTTTGTCAATTCTAAAGTTGTATTGAAGACAGTTTTGGTTCTTATAATTTAACTACTTGAATTAACTCTTCATTGTTTTGCACTTTTACAGGATTGTTTCATTACCTTGTTGTATATATTCTAGGCATGGGAAATTCAGAATCGACATACTATTCATATGATGATGAAATTCCACAGCAACCTCCTTCTTATGCTAGGAGTTCTGTGGGCCACTACTATCGACAAAGATGCACTTGATGGTTTTCATAAAAAATCATAATCTAATTGATATGCAGTTATAAAAAACGAATCGTACCTGGTGTGAATCAGAGAGAAAAATACCTGCCTTAGAGTTCGTCGGACCTTCTTCTATCGGTGGGAATCAAGAGGAAGATCACCTGTGTTGGCGTTCGTCGAAGATTCTTGTAATGGTGGGAATCAGAGTGCTCTAACAATCGGTGGAGTTGCGCTGGATTTTCTTCTCAAGGTAAGAATCGTCAGATTTTCTTCTCAACGTAAGAATCCTCGGATTTTCTTCCCAGGGGTAAGAATCAAAGATGAAGGGGATTTTCTTCTCAAAGGTAATAATCGAAGGATTTTTTCTCCGAGTGTGAATCAGAGAGAAAAATACCTGCCCTAGAGTTCGTCGGACCTTCTTCTATCGGTGGGAATCAAGAGGAGAAGATCACCTGTGTCGGATTTTTTTCTCCTCGTATAAGAATCAAAGATCGGTGGGAATCAAGAGGAGAAGATCACCTGTGATTTTTTTCTCCTCGTATAAGAATCAAATCTTCTATCGGTGGGAATCAAGAGGAGAAGATCACCTGTGTAAGATTTTTTTCTCCTTGTATATAAGAATCAAAGATCGGTGGGAATCAAGAGGAGAAGATCACCGGTGTCGGATTTTTTTCTCCTAGTATAAGAATCAAAGATGAAGAGTTCAAGGCGGTTAGGTAGAGAAAAGGGGAAATTTCAGATCAGGTGTAGTTTCGTCGGATTTTTTTCTCTTGTAAAGAATCAAAGATAAAGATGAATATATGCGGTTATGTATAAGGAATAGGAAAAGCCTGATAATCCCGCCAATACAAAACAAAGCCCGCCAAGACTTATAAGAAAATTTCACCGCCAAATAATCCTTTTTCCGCCACAGGAGTACTAGAATACCGTGGCCCATTCCCACTTTTAGCTACCCTATCTTGTTTGCAGTGGGTATAAATGTTTTTAGGAAAGAATAACTCTTATAACTATAAATATATTATTATCTACAATATTATAATTCCCATAGCTATAAATTTATACACACTTTCCCGTCACAATCTTTTTTTTCATGGGTTAATTAATTGGTTAATTGCACATAGGGGAACATTGTGCTACAAACATTTTTGGCAGATTCAACCCTTATGTTGGACGTCAGTTATTTGCAATTTAAGGGGGACAGTCATCGATCGAAATTAATAATGCTAACTGATTATGGACTAATTAAAAAACCAAGACCACCAACGCATTAATGACCATTAAAACTAAATCGGTGCTGTTTGGACGTCATATATATATATATATATATATATATATATATATATATAAACAAAACAATGAATGTGCGTGTCTTTATTTTAAAAAAAATATATTTCCAATTCTTGGCATCCAAACATAACGAAGTATGTCAAAATCAGTTTTTTAAATCGCAAAGTGGATTTGAGCAGTTCTAATTTTTAATCAAGAATCACAACCTCACGATGTCGACCAATTAGCTAGCCTCAGGCCATGCATGTGCAATAAAAGCTACGAATAATTCATCGGATTTGCAAATGGAGAGAGGGCAAAAATATCCTCATGTATAGTGATTGCTAATTGACAGTAATGATCTTGGTCGCTCAAAGTGCATCATCACGTATCCCAATGCACTTTGAGTGCCTCAGACTACATAAGATCCTGGTTTGAGAAGGAGACCTTGACAGTGGGTGGTGCATTACTATATTTTATAGCTACGGGAATAATAATGTGGTGGGTAATAATATTTATAGCTACGGGAATAACAATGCGGTGGGTAATAATATTTATAGCTACGAGAATTAAAATGCGGTGGGTAATAATATATTTATGGCTACGAAAATAACAATGTGGTGGGTAATAATATATTTATGGCTACGAAAATAACAATGCGGTGAGTAATAATATATTTATGGCTACGGGAATAACAGTGTTGTGGGTAATAATATATTTATAGCTACGAAAATAACAATGCGGTGGGTAATAATATATTTATGGCTACGGAAATAACAATATGGTGGGTAATAAAATATTTATGGCTACGGAAATAACAATGTAGTGGGTAATAATATTAACAGCTACGGGAATAACAGTGTCGTGGGTAATAATATCTTTATAGCTACGGAAATAACAATGCGGTGGCTAATAATATATTTATAGCTACGGAAATAACAATACAGTGGGTAATAATATTTATAGCTACTGTAATAAATATTCTGTAGGTAATAATATATTATTACCTACGGTAGACAATTGTTTGTAGCTATAAATTATTTTAAGCTACGACTAATATATTACCGTAGCTAAAACCCGTAGCTAAAAATAGGAATTGTTGTAGTGACTGGTGGGTAACCACCCAGCTCCTCAGACACCTCAACAACCTGCTGCACATATTCCAGTGCAGGTTCCGAAAACAGCTCAGGGTAATTACCAGTATCCACCCCATATGTTTGGGGCAAACCCCCAAAATCAGTTGGACCACTCTCGACTAGTGGAGAGATTCTTGAAGATGAAACCCAAGGAATTCAACGGTAAACCGTCTGATCCGTTATGGCCAGCACACTAGATCGACGAGATGGAGAGAAATTTCCTCATGATGACTATCACAGAGGAAGAGAAAGTATTATGTGCCACCTTCATGCTCAAGGACGCACATCATTGGTGGAAATCCACGAAGGCATATCTACTGACCAAGCACGCCCTACTAACTTGGGCTATATATAAAGAAGCCTTCTTTGAGAAATATTTTTCACGGAGCTTCAGAGACTCTATGGAAAAAGAGTTCCTGAGTTTATATCGGGGGACGGATGATCGTGGACGCATATCAACAGCGCTAGGAAGAGCTGTTTTTCTTTGCACCAATTAGCATGCAAGAAGAAGACACCAAAACCCGTAGGTTCGTCACGGGAGCGAGAGGAAACATCAGAGAACATGTTCTGGGCTTAGAAAAGAAAATTTATAATGAAGCTATCCAGATTGCTCGAGTTATTGAATCGAGCCAGAAGGAGAGTTATTTTACTCATAACAGAGGCATCAAAAGGCCAGTCGAAAATTCTTACAACGGAGGCAATAACAGGACATATAAGCCTTTCCGTCCTCAGAATTTTACTGCAGCAACCAAGACTACTTCAGCAGCTCAATCTCAGCCAAAGCTAAATTCTGAAGGCCCGAAGTGTTTTAACTTCAACCAACCAGGACATATGGCAAGGGAGTGCCCTAAGCCCAAGAAGCAATTCCATCAGGAACGGGTATATGCGGTTACGTCCGAAGAAGCGGCCGCATCACCCGATGTGGTCACAGGTATGACTGAAATTTTTTAAGTTGTATTTATATTGTATGAGCATGTAGACTAAGTAAAAATAAATCACAGGTATTGTACCTATAAATGGCATGCCCGCCAGAGTACTCTTTGATTTCGGAGCTACTCATTCCTTTATATCTGTGTCATTCGGAAAGAAAATAAATTTACCCATCAAAACATTAGACTACAAATTACTTGTACGATCACTGATGGGGTTAGAAGTGGAATTAGAGAAAGGTTATGGACCATGTCCAGTTCTCATTGGAGAGAAGACCTTAGATGCAACCTTGATACAACTTGAGATGGCAGACTTTGATGTCATCTTGGGAATGGACTGGTTAGCTCAGCATTCTGCAAATCTGTTATGCGCTGAAAAGAAGCTAACGTTCAAAGATAAAGAAGGAGCAGAATTCAATTTCTCGGGAACCAAACTTCCCCAGAGACGTAAGCTCATACTTTCAGCACTAAAGGCTAAGAAGTGCCTTGAGAAGGGGGCAATCGGGTATCTAGTATCAGTGGTTGACCTAACCAAGGAAGCACCACGAATGGAAGACATTGACGTCGTGCGAGACTACCCCCGACGTATTTCCGGAGGAACTACCCGGATTACCACCGGACCAAGCCACGAGTTTGTGATAGACCTTATACTGGAGCCGCACCAGTGTCAAAAGCACCTTATAGAATGGCTCCTACGAAACTAAAGGAATTAAAAGTGCAACTACAAGAATTGCTGGACAAGGGTTATATTCGACCCAGTATATCTCCATGGGGGGCACCGGTGTTGTTCGTAAAGAAGAAGGATGGTAGCGTTCGATTATGCATCAACTATTGGGAGTTGAATAAACTGACAATCAAGAATCGATACCCACTACCTCGGATCGATGACTTGTTCAATCAGTTACAAGGAGCAAAAGTATTTTCTAAGATCGACCTTCGATCAGGATATCATCAGCTGAAGATTAAAGAAAGTGATATTCCGAAGACAGCATTCAGGACCAGATATGGACATTATGAATTTTTGGTTATGTCTTTCGGATTAACTAATGCACCGGCAACGTTCATGGAGCTTATGAACCGAGTTTTCCACGATATGTTGGATACGTCGGTTATAGTATTTATTGATGATATATTGGTATACTCCAAGGACAAGGAAACCCATATCAAGAACCTAAACGCTGCCCTACAGCGTTTAAGGAAAGAAAAGTTATATGCCAAATTTTCAAAGTGTGAGTTTTAGCTAAGTGAAGTCGCCTTCCTAGGCCATGTAGTATCCGCTAAAGGAATCAAAGTGGACCCCAGCAAGATCGAGGCTATTGTGAAGTGGGAAGCACCAAAGAGCATTTCAGAAATTAGAAGTTTTCTGGGTCCAGCTGGTTATTATCAAAGGTTCGTAGAAGACTATTCTCGGATTGCCGTACCGCTCACTAGTTTGACTAAGAAAGGTGAAAAGTTTGTATGGATGGATAAATGTGAGAAGAGTTTCCAAATGCTGAAGACCAGATTGATATCCGCTCCGATCTTGACTATTCCCGTTCCAGGTCAGACCTTTACTTTATACACTGATGCATCGGGACTGAGATTGGGATGTGTGCTTATGCAAGGAGAGCAAGTGATTGCTTATGCTTCAAGACAGTTAAAGGTACATGAGAAAAATTATCCCACTTACGATCTGGAGCTAGCGGCAGTAGTACATGCGGTCAAGATATGGAGACATTACCTATACGGGGAGAAATTCCAGATTAAGTCGGACCATGAAAGTCTTACTTATTTATTTAATCAGAAGGAGTTGAATATGAGACAAAGAAGATGGTTGGAACTATTGAAAGACTATGATTGTGATATCTAGTATCATCCGGGAAAAGCGAACGTAGTAGCGGATGCATTAAGCAGAAAGGCAATGATAAAATCGCAAGGAGAAGTTAGCACGATTGCAGCAATGTGTACTACCGGAAGGGTATTCAATCACGGCAACGAGCAGTATGTGATAGATACAACGGATGGATCAGCCAACCAAGGGTTTATTCATCGGTTTTCGAATATGTACGCGGCATTGAAGATTAGACCGGATATAGTGGATGAAGTGAAGACAATCTATCAAAGCAGATCCTTATCTCGAGAACAGTACAAGAAGATATTGAGAAAGGTAGGACCAACCCCGAGTTCACCTTGGATGACGAGAAGGTACTGAAATACAAAGGAAGAATATGTGTACCCGAACAGAAAGTGTAGACAATAGACACCGACCGATGAAGGAAGCCCACACCACCATCTATTCGATACATCCTGGAAGTACAAAAATGTATCATGACCTAAAGAAACTATATTGGTGGAGGGGAATGAAAGCAGATGTAGCTAAGTTCGTGTCTCAATGCCTAAATTGTTAGAAAGTAAAGGCTGAACGACAAAGACCCGCAGGGTTATGCACGACCATTACCGGTAACAAGCATGGAAATGGGACTGCATCACTATGGACTTCGTCACGGGGCTACCATTGACTCCTCGAGTAGTTGACGCGATTTGGGTGATTGTGGACCATCGACTAAAACAGCTCGCTTCATACCTATACGCCCTCAGTATATACTGGAAAGGTTAGCGAAGCTGTATGTGGATAATATTGTTCGGTTACACGGTGTACCAGAAAGCATTGTGTCTGATAGAGATCCACGATTTACTTTCAAGTTTTGGGAGGGATTGCAAAAGGCTATGGGTACAACATTGAAGTTCAGTACTGCATTCCACCCACAGACAGATGGACAGTCGGAGCGTACAATCCAGATTCTAGAAGATATGCTACGAGCATGTGTAATTGATTTCAAAGGATCATGGGACGAAAAGTTACCATTGATCGAGTTTGCTTATAACAATAGCTATCAGGCTACCATACAGATGTCACCTTATGAAGCACTGTGTGGTAGGAAGTGTCGAACTCCCTTGTTTTGGAATGAAGTTGGGGAACGTAGTATTTTTGGATCGGAATTTGTTGAAGAAACTTATCGAGTGGTCGACATCATCAAGGAAAGAGTGAAAACAACTCAGAACCGTCAGAAGCAATATGCAGACACTCGACGAAGAGATCTGGAGTTCATCGTAGGTGATAAAGTATTTTTGAAGGTATCGCCTATGCGAGGATTGAAGAGGTTCGGACAGAAAGGGAAACTAAGTCCAAGATATGTCGGGCCATATGAAATTCTAGCTAAGCGTGGACAAGTGGCTTATTAGTTAGCACTATCACCATCTATGTCAAGTGTGCATGACGTATTTCACATTTCTCTATTGAAGAAGTATGTCAAAGACCCAACGCATGTTTTGACAGTGGATTTGCTGGAATTGACTGATGATTTGACATTTGAAGTAACACCAACAGAAATCACCAGTCGAAAGGTTCAACGACTACGCAACCGAGATATCTATTTTGTTAAGGTCACATGGAAAAGTAGAGACATGGAAGAAGTTACATGGGAAGAAGAGAATGCTATGCGAAAGCAATACCCTCACTTGTTTGATTCAAAAGTTACGTACAATTTTGAGGATGAAATTTTTATAAGTTGGGGGGAGTTGTAAGACCCGTATCAATCTAACCCGGTCTTACAACCTTGAACCAGGTTTACCCGTCATGGTCGAGCCAACTGGACCAAGGGCGTGAAGGAGATCGAGATCCCAGGTATCAAATCGACCCAAAAATACTTAAAATAGGGGAAGGGTCGCATACCCAGCTAAGCAGGGTCGGACCTCCCAAAACAGAAAGTCAGACCCTCAGTTTTGAAGGGAGGGTCGGACAGCTTAGAACCCTAGGGTCGACGGGATCATCGACCCTCCCATCGACCCTCGGTTACCGTAGGAAATAGAATTAGGAAATTTCCTAATTTTCGATTGGGATTCTTTCCTAATCTCAAAGGGACTTATTTTAGGATGTTCCTACTCTATTTAAAGGACGTTCCTAAGCCACTTTCACTCCTTTACAACCCTAATTGAATTGAGAGAAAGAGAAGATAAAGAGAAGAGGAAGAAGAGAAACAAGTAAGAGAATTAAGCCAAAAGAGAAGAGTTGCAGAGAAGGATTATTCTTCTCAGGTATGGATACTAATTCCATGAGTTTCTATAGACCTTAGGTTAGTTATTGGTGAGAGTGTGATCTCGGAGAAACCCAAACCATCAATCTATGGTTAGGTTTTCATGAAAAACCATAGAAGAATCCATGAAAGCTATTTAGGAGGATGATTCATGGTTCTAGACCATGGAATGAATGTTGAATGGAATGTAGAAGCAAGCCATGGGACCCAAACACGAAGAATGGATTAAAAAGAGGGATTTGGACCGAAGTGCACAGAGGGTCGCACCGAGGGTCGATGACCATCCGACCCTAGGTGATTCTGACCATCGACCCTCAGTGTTCGGGAAGTTCAGAGTTAAGGGAGGGTCGCACCCAGGGTCGATCCTGACTCCGACCCTACCACCGACCCTCAGTTGATAAAATGGTTTTTAAATTCAGAATTAATTCTAATTAAATTTTATCGACTTTGTTAGGTCTTCTAGCAATACAATAACATTGTAAAGGTGATTCTAAAGCTTGGAAAAGTATATTTTAGCAAGCTAAGGTGAGGAACCAGAACTCTAAATTAATTGGTTAATAACAAACTATTTTTCTATTTCTTGAGTCCTATGCCATGCTTGATTCTATGCGAAGATGTTTGTAATGTGCATACAACATGTCATCCAATATTTCTATTATTTACTCATGCATATTTATTTTATTGTTTATAACATGATGATGATGATGATGATAGGAATAGGCATGTGATTGTATGTGTGTGGTTAGTGTACTTGATGCGAGCGAGTATCAGGGGAGGTGTGATGAGAACGTCAATAAACGTTAACCTTTGGCGGGTCTCAGCACTTTAGCTCTATCTCTAACTTAAGTCTTGTGCATTAGCATCGTCATTTCGCCATTACTTTAGCAGAACTATTATGTCGTAGGGTATCAGGGGAGGTGGTCTCGGTCCTTGTAGTCTTTGACTCTATCGGGGGGCCTTAGCTCTATCTCTATGGACATTCTGAGGGATGCTGGGGTGAGGCCTTGGATACACTTTTTGGCATTAGGATTGGTTAGTTGCGAGCCCAGTTTGCAGCCCTCGCTAACAGGGGCTTACGTGTTGGTATGGCAATATATAGCAATAAAAGTTAACCTTTGTTATATACTGTTCATGGTTGGGTGCATGTGAGTCGACGATAAACGTGATCTTCGGGTGACGTCACACACTTGTGTATAGAGGCGGGGTCAATAAACGCGACCTTTGACTACCTAAACCTTTCTATTGCATACTGCAAACTTTAAATCGGACCAAAGATATAAATTGATTGCATGCATATGTACTGTCGCATTGTTTTGGCTACTCACTGAGCCGTGATGTGTGCTCACCCCTCGACGTCGAATATTTTTAGTTGATGATGCAGGTTATACCGTTGAAGATTATATGAATGCGTCTGTGTACGGGAACGTGGCAGCAATGGAAGCTTTAGCTGAAGTGGATACACACGACTCCTCTTGCGAGTGCAACTCGTGTGTATTTGATTAGTTATTTTATAGGTTTCTTTATTTGGATTTATTAAGACATGTATTTTGTTATTTAAATGTTTATGTCTCAGTTTAAACAGAATAAATTGTTACTTAAAGTTTAATATCACATAGATTCTCAGTTCATTTATTTATAAGATTTCCGCTATTGTGTATCTACTCTGATTATGATTACGGATGTGTAAAAGTTCAGATAACGCGGGGATAGCCTACTCGAGATCCTGATTGAACCGTTGATTTATTAGCGGTTCATCACACCATTCTAAACAGTACGAAATTGGGGTGTGACAATAGTGCCCTGCTAGATGTCACCCCTAAGATGCCCCGATGATGGTGAGAGGAGGCACGTGAGTGCTCATACGTGCTAAATCTTTAGGTACGGGGATTCTTATCGAGAAACGATCTAGAAAAGTGGATTTGGATAGGGCTCTCTACCCGTGAAGAGCGCTTGTGGTGACTTGTAAGGACAGAGAAAATGATCTTGCCTAGCTGAAGGATCTCCATCCTACGGCTACCCAAGATGATCTAATTGGCTCCAACTGCCATACTTACCTAATTTAGTCCTGACAGAGTCATAGCAGAGTCATGCACTCTTAATTGCTGGATGACACATCCATTCAAGCTACAGGTGTGTCCTCTATATATATGTTTGACGGTCATAGGTAATGGCATCTAATCTTCTAGCCTGTCTGAGAATACTCAAGGAACCTACCTCTCTAAGGAGCTTACCATTTGTTACGATTGGAAATCGTCCCGTCGATCTGCGACCTGGATAACCTGTAATCACAAAGATTAGACAAGGGAGTTGGGCGACTAAGCCCTAGGTACACTCCAATGCCTAAGTCAAATTTTCAATGCAAACAGTCAAGAGATAGCCAAAAGCTATCTCTAGTTTAAAGAGTGAGGAACGTAGAAAGAGTTTGAGTGTATGAGAGATAAGGTAAGTTCATTTACCTTGGGGGGTCATCCTCAATTTATAGGAGTAGGTAAGAAGCATGGAAGTACCGGGACTCTGGGAGGTAGTTCGCCAATAGGATTGCCAAGTGTCGCTCTAAGGGATGCCCAGGTCATAGACTTCGAGTAGGAGTAGGAGACTGTAGCCAAAGAAGCTAAGTCACTCAATAATAAGAGTGTCATGTGTCACCATAAGTGGTCGTATGGCCATGATGGTCGGCATCATACTGTACTAGGAGAAGGACTCCTAGGACATAACCTAGTGGCCTTAGGACTCTGGACTCCAATCGGGAAATGTAACCCAATAGGATTATACCTCCGACCAGGT
Source organism: Protea cynaroides (assembly GCA_028583415.1). NCBI lineage: Eukaryota > Viridiplantae > Streptophyta > Magnoliopsida > Proteales > Proteaceae > Protea > Protea cynaroides. Next base: position 76,852,538 of record CM053268.1, read on the forward strand.
GCAGTGTCCTGATAGGAGAGATGTATCTGAATAGAATTATGACTCCGAATAGGAAAGGCCGAGTGTTACTTTACCAGGCCTAGTTGGCCTAGGTGATTTTGGGTGCCACATGTAAGATTTCCATTGGGTGATGTTTTTCCCCCATAATAGATGCCCCTTGTGCTATCGGATGCGAAGGATTCAATATTGCAAATATCCTCTGGTAAATACTTTGGGTCCGATCGAACGTTTACTGAGTCTGCTAAGTCGTTCTTGTCAATCATCCTATTACAATCTGATCGGCCTCTAAGGAGATCAGAACTTTCAATGAAGTATCTCGTAGTTGTTGCCAACTGCGAATGTTGTGGATTGGGAGGTGCATAGAGGGACAAGCCAAGTCACTCCGCCGTTATTTCGAAGGTGGGGGTATGGTATGGCAGCTCAATAGCTAACAGTTTAACTGAGTCTGACTAGTCGGTATTGCATGTTGCTACGCCGAGTGCATTTGTAGAGGACTAAAAAAAATTACTAAGTGTTGAATGTGCCGAGTGTTGACGTAACTAGGTTGATACAGATCTACCTACCCCTTGCCCTACTCCAGTCTACTTGTGGAATTGAGCAAGTGAAGATGCATAAGGTCTGCGTATTACTCAGGCCTGCTTGTGGAATTGAGTAGGCAAATTCAAGTGTGGTCTGCATGGTACTCGGGTCTGCTTGTGGACTAGAGTAAGCAGATTCAATTATGGTTTGTGTATTACTCAGGTCTGCTTGTGGACCGGAGTAGGCAGATTCAGGTATGGTTTGCGTGCTACTCGGTCTGTTGTAATTAGGGTCGGCCATAATTTGTAGTAATTTTTTACTGTCCTCATTTGTTTTGTATTGCTGAGTACATGCCATGGTACCCCTAAATAGTAGTCGATATTATTTCGTGCAATGTCGAGTGTGTTTGAAGTGTTGTCTTTGACCCACGTTGGCTTGACATTAATTGTGCAAGTCGGTTGGATGACTTGAATGGAATGATATAGATGCTCAAGTTGGCTAGAGGGCTTAAGTATGCCAGATAAAATGGAGTGAGCTACTTAAATCTGCTGAGTGGGTGCCCCTAGCGGGCCCGGCTTCCATCACCTTTCATTATATTAAGGCTTTTGACATGGATGTTGTGAGCAACATGTAATAATTGAAGGTTTTGTAGGGGTGCCTCTATGGTTGGTCCCTACTAAACTTTTGCTTCTTTGTGTCACCGTTGTTTTGAGTTTTGATTGGGCTGCTCAGATCTCTTCTTGTCGGCCGTGAGTAAGTTGAGATATGGTAAGACGTGAATAAGTTGACCGTAAGCAGTCAACCATGAAAGGTCAGCTGTAAGCAAGTCAACCATGAGCAGGTCGATCGTGAGCAAGTTAGCAGTGAGCAAGTTGATAATGAGCTGATCAGCCATGAGCTGGTTGGCCCTGAGTAGGTTGATCGAGAGCGAGTCAGTCGTGAGCAAGTCGACCGTGAGTAAGTGGACCATAAGCAGTCGCCCATGAGCAGGTCAGTCGTGAGTAGGTTGATCGTGAGCAAGTCAGCTGTGAGCAAGTCGACCATGAGATGATTGGCCATGAGCTGGTTGACCCTGAGCAAGACGGTCGAGAGAGAGTCAACCATGAGCAAGTGGACCGTGAGCAGTCGCTCATGAGCAGGTCAACCGTGATCAAGTTGATAGTGAGCAAGTCAGCCGTGAGCAAGTCGACAGTGAGCTGATCGGCCATGAGCTGGTTGGCCCTGAGCAGGTCGACCGAGAGCAAGGCAGTTGTAAATAAGTTGACCATGAGCAGGTCGGCCATGAGCTAGTCAATCGAGAGCAAGTCAACCATGAGCAAGTTGACCATGAGCAGGTCTACCATGAGCACGTCGGTCTTGAGCTGGTCAGCACTAAGTAGGTCAGCTGTGAGCAGGTGGGCCGTGAGCAAGTTGACCTCGAGCAGTTGCCCATGAACAGGTTCATCGTGAGCAAGTCAGCCGTGAGTAAGTCGGCCACGAGTAAGCCTAAATATGGCCGGTCGACCTCGAACAAGTTGGCCACGAACATGCCTAAAGATGGTAGGTCGGCCTCGAGCTAGCAGAAAGATGGTAAGGCTGAAGGAGTGAGCAAGTCGGTTGTGATTAAGTCATCCGACCTGAACAAGATGAGAGATGGCAGGTCGGCCTCAACCACGTAGGCCTCGAGTGAGTCTAGAGATGGCAAGTCGGCCATGAGCAGGTCGATCGAGAGCAAGTTGGCTGTGAGCAGTTCGATCGTGAGCAAGTTGACTGTGAGCAGGTCGGCCATGAGTTGGCCCGCCATGATCTGGTCAGTCGAGAACAAGTCCGCCGTGAGCAAGTTGACAGCGGGTAAGTCAGCCATAAGCGGGTCTGCCTTGATTTGGTCAGCCATGAGCTGGTCGACCTTGAGCTGATCAGCAGTGAGCTATTAGATCGAGAGCAGGTCGGCCAAGAGCAGGTCAGTTGTATGCCGAGGTTGCAGCGGTCGAGTTGACTGCAGTTGGTGTAGTTATTGGAGCGAGGCTGGGGGTGGATTCATAGCTCAGACTACGATGCTCATATTGAAAGGTCGAGCTAGTTGTGTGATCTATTGACTTTGGACTTCAAACTTCTCGCGAGTCACGTACTGATGAGCCGGTGGTACTAGTTATGCCAGTGGAGGTGGCACTGGCCCCACCACAAGAAGGGTGTGCACCGGCTCGGGTTTAATGCTACTCTGGTGGTGCTGGCGTCACTGTCTTCCTCCATCGAGGTTGTTGCGGCTTGAGTACGTATTTTTCGATGAGCCACGGAATGATGGTTAAATTCTCTCGTACACTATTCGTTAAACTCAGTCAAAGGGCCCTACGGTGGGCGCCAAACTATTATAGTTGAAAATTGTCCCGTCGATCTGCGACCCAATAACCAACAATCACAAAAATTAGACAAGTGAGTTGAGTGACTAAGCCCTGGGTACACTCCGATGCTTAAGTCAAATTCCCAATGTAAATAGTCAAGAGATAGTAGAAAGCTATCTCCAGTTTAAAGAGAGAGGAACGTAGAAAGAGTTTAAGTGTATGAGAGATAAGGTAAGTCCGTTTACCTTGGGGGGTCGTCCTCTATTTATAGGAGTAGGCAAGAAGCATGGAAGTACTGGGATTCTGGGAGATAGTACGTCAATAGGACTGCAAGATGTCACTATAAGGGATGCCTAGGTCATAGACTCCGAGTAGGAGTGGGAGACTATAGCCAAGGA
>CM053268.1:76856272-76985271 GCA_028583415.1 Protea cynaroides
TGATTATATCCTTCAGCGTTCTCCAAAATTCCTCTGAAGCTATAGTAATCTGTGCTTCAACTCCAGCAGGAGAGTTGGACTCCCTCTACCCAAACCAGTCCTCAGATGCAAACATCTATTTGAGGCCTAACATCTTTGTCTGAAAGCTCTTCAGTGCTATGTAGTTGGTAGAAAATCTGGTAACGCCAGGTCTTACCAAGTCCCCTCCACATCTCTCCCTCAGCAAGTTCAAAGAATAGCCATGGTTGTATGCAAATGTTGTCACCTGGCGTGCTTGTTCAACGACTTGTTTTACTTTTTAGATCTTGCCCACGTCCTTCAACATTAAGTCAATGCAATGGGCAACATATGGAGTCCAAAAGAGATTATAGTTAGTCATCATCATCTCTCCTGCCTTCTTGTAGTTGCTGCCATTGTTTGTCACAATCGCACCACATTTGTAGCACCAACTTCATCCACCACTGTTTGTAGCAATCAATAGATGTAGTTAGCATCTTTTGTGCATGCAAATGCATCCACAAACTTTAAGAATGATGTCTTCCCATCACTGTAGACCATGAAGTTGATGATGGACTTTCTAGTAGAACCAGTCCAACCATCACACATAACAGTCACTCCATATGTACCCCAGTAATTCTTTAACCCTTTTATCCATACTTTTAGCTCTTTTTTAATTCTTGGGAGATATGCATTCATCACTTCATATGGAGTAGAGGCTTTAATACCAGGACCAGCTTGAGCGACTGCATCAAACAAGGGCTGATAGTATGGTCAATCATTGGCATTTGTTGGGATACTATTATCAAGGTTTAAAATCTCGTGTTTCGGAGGAGTCTTGGCCTCTTCCAAAACCAAGATCTCGGCGTGAGATCTCGCTGAAACTGTGTAAAAACTTCGAGACAACTCGGAAAGGCTTTCGAGCTGTCTCAGTGGCCAAAACTCATTTTTAGGCTTGTTACTTCAAGGAAACGTTATTTTAGCATATATAAACACATTTAGAGCATCAAAATTGTAAAAAAAACTCATACTTTGTGGTTGTTTGGGTTTACACCCATGTTTTGACAGTAAACGCTGAAGCCTGTTGTAAACTTAGGCTAATATTGACTATTATATTCAATCAAATATGATAAATGAGACAATAATATAATGCATTAGGGGAATGATAAACAAAATAAAACTTCATTATAAATCATTATATCATAGTTCAAATATTCAATACTGGATGATCTCATTGTCCCTATGTGCCCATAGTCCATAATTCCACAATCCTCATACAGATACAATGTCTAGTAATACGTAGAGTGTTGTGGATGATGAATCCTGCTGTTATTATATATCTGGGAAAGTTGTCGACGCAAATTGTCTTCCAACTGAGCAACATAATCTTCCCACGACATTCTTGAGGCAAAGTAATTCTGGTAGTCTTGCACATGATTCATAAGTATAACATTAGTAGCTGTCTGAAGGATACCTATCTTAGGGAAGAATGGAAAAACTTCTGAAGTAGTACTCTAGTGGGAAGACTCTTGCGGAGGCACTGATGGAACGGAATAGAAGTTGGTTGATCCACTCTGACTCTGTGTCTGTGCTACTGCATCTGAATGATTGTCGAAGGAAAAATCATATGCAGTGGGATAGGGGATGAAGTTGATGTCAACATAATCATTTGAGGTGTAAGCTAACCCAGTGCTATATTCAGGAACATTCCACTGCTCCTGTCCATTGCAGTAAGTGCTATTCTCCTCCACACTCAACCTTCGTAAGCCACTAGAGAGGCTATCAACGTCGACGTCCATCATGCTACTGCAATCAACATCTTCATCCTGTTGAGCTTGGGAATGATGCCGGGGCCTACTCGAATACGAACTTGGTTTACGTGATGAGGATGGCGCACATGCACCATGGTCATCATCTTGTGTTACATGAGTGTACTGGCTCTCCCCAGTATATCTAACAGGTGATGATTGTGGCTCTGGATCAGCCACAATATTGACAATAGTGGCTTGATCTCCACCTGGGTCTCCACGTCCACCCTCGTGATCACTACCACTAGCTCTACTACCACTTCAACTCCACTCAGGATAATCTGTGTCAGTGCCAGCAGAAGGGTCAAATGGCACAGGTGACCGTGTATGGGCGTGACCCTCTTTCGAGGCTAGAAACTCGTCGACATCACTATCCATTGCCTGGCCAAAATGGGGGTCCGACATCCCCCTAGGCTCGTCCATCACTGATACTTCTTTGTCCTGCACCTACTCTACTAATGGATCTTCCTCTTCAGAGTCAAGCTAGAGGATATTGGCAAGCTTGAGCGGGGTATCATCCTCCTTACCATGGAACATGTTTTGCACCCTCAGTCTCATGTTGTAATTCACAAAGATCAAGTCATTTAGCCATTGAGAGCCAAGTCGATTTCGCCTCTTTGAATGAATGATGTTGAAAGTACTCTAGTTTTGCTTACAACCAGATGCAGAGCATGTCTGAGCTAACACTTTACTTGCTATCTTCTTCAGAGCAGGTACATCTTTACCATACAACACCCATCATTCAGTTGCATAAGAACAATAACATATTTTAATTTCGTACGACATTTAAACGTAATACATAAAACATAAGATAATTTAATTTCATATGTCATTTAAACGTAATACATACACGGATCACTTTTGTCACGTCCAGCCATTGCAGCGGGGAAACCAAAACTTCCACGGGCTTCCCTGTAGGTTTTAATCTACACACAATCGAAAACTTATAAATATTTGCAATTACAATATATAGTTTTGCCATATTTCCAGTAATTGAAGCATACAACTCACCTCTAGATTTGCCAATGCCTATGCTTGGGGATCTGGTTCAAACTTTGCAACTACTAGCTTCACTACTTCAATGAGTTCTGCGTTTGTCCCAAGTACATGCGTATATTAGTACTTGGGGTTCAAATAGTATGCTGAAATATTTGACAGTGGACACGTGATTAAAACAAATAAAAATTATATTGGTACATAAGTAACACTAAAGTAAATACATCATTAAATTTACTTACCAGCCTTATGTAATGGATGCATGAGTTGGCTTTCCCATTGGTCATTGATGATCTTTATGTAATTCTTATAGCCACATGTGGTATCAAAGCTTTAACATGTACTTTCAATGCGTCTACAGCAGCATAAAGGAGTGGCATGGTAGGTTTCCGCTCAGTATCTACTAATCTCAACACCTACACTACAAAATGCAACACCCTGACTACCACCTTCACGTTTTGCCAAAATTTGTCTGAAGCGATGGTAGTTTGTGCTTCCACTCCCTGGGGGGTATCTGATTGTATCCACGAAAGCCAATCCTCAGATGCAAACATCGATCTGAGTCCAGCCATCTTCGCCTCAAAGCTCTTCAATGCTATGAAGTTCGTAGTGAATCTGGCGACACCTGGTCTGACCAAGTCCCTTCCACATCTCTCCCTAAGCATATTCAAGGAATAACCATGGTTGTAGATGAAAGTAGTTACTTGTCTTGCTTGCTTAACCACTCTATTTACTTTACTTATCTTGCCCATGTCTTTTCAACATTAAATCAATACAATGGACAGCACATGGAGTCCAGAAGAGATTGTAGCTGACATTGTTCATTAACTTCTCCCCTGCCTTCTTAAAATTGCTGCCATTGTCCGTTACAATCTGGACAACGTTCTGAGCTCGCACCTCAGCCACCAACTGTTGCAATAGCGCATAAATATAGTCTGCATCTTTTACTCCAGCTGATGCATTAACAGACCTAAGGAACACCGTCCTCTCATCACAATAAACCATGAAGTTGATTATGGACTTTCTGGTAGGATCAGTCCAACCATCACACATAATGATTACTCCTAAATCTTCCCAATTTTTCTTCTAGCCTAGGATCCAGTCTTGTAATTCCTTCTTATGTTGAGGCAAATAATGAGTCATTAGCTCATATTGATTTGGCCCTCTAATCCCAGTGCCTGTCTCAGCAACTGCATTTAACGTGCTCTGAAAGAAAGGGCATGTGGTGGTGTTTGCTGGGATGCCATGATAAAACAACTACTTAGAGTAAGAATACCTTTCTGACTCCTTATTCTTTCCTCCAAACATTGCCTTTATTTTTTTCTGCTTGCTACCTTGCTTCATAAAGACTCCAGGATCTTGCTCTAAAACTTGAACATAATCATCCCGTGGCTGTGGCTAAGGCGCAGGTTCTTCCCTTCTACTTTGTGATCTAGAAAACCAATAACCAATCCCTTTGCTCCTTCTCTGTGGCTCAGGCTAAACAAATCCACTATCACTGCCACCTGCTCCAGTTGTACCTGCTCCTGTCTGTTTCCTTTCCGCATCTGATCTAAGAGTTTCTCTACTAGCCATTGCCGCATGACGCATCTGTCTTGCCTCTGCCTCTATCATATCCTCTACATCCCATCCCTCAGCTTCATGTTCCTCATAGGATTCTGGTATGGTGCCTCGAACTGCCTCTTCAAACTACTGTTTTTCTCTTTCCATTGTTGCCCTCTCTGCCTCCCTCCCCTCAACTGTTCACCTATAGCCCTGGATATCTCCACAGGACACTGCGGGCATTTGGAAACATCTTTGCCCAATCCACTCAAGTGTTTCTTCAGTCTTGTGATGCCGTCAGACTAAAGCTTCTTCCCACAAAAATTATACTAGGTCTTCTTCCTATCACCCTGAAGGGCAGTCCCATACTGCCATGCAGGGTCAGTATGGGAACTGGCACCGTCGCCTCCATAGCCTGCCCCAAAACTTGTTTTAGACATAATTTCCAAGCACTGTTTATAGAAAACACAAACTTCAATAACCTTACAAACTTGAACACAACATAAATTACATTTCAAAAATTTTCTCATATTTTAAATGCGATCATAATATTTTTCTTTATTTTCCCCTATTTTATAGCATTTTTAACCATTTTAAAATTAATTTTTAATTGCTGGAAATTATTTTTTTAATATAAATAATTAAAAAAAAAAATACAACAACCGAAATCGAAATCTGAAACTATAAGACTGTAGATTGGCCAACGGTGATTAACATATAAATAGGTCATCATCATCAAATAAGTATAAATGTTAATAATTTTAAATTTTAATTGCTGAAAATTCATTTTTAAATGCAAATAATTAGAAAAAATACCAACAACAACCGAAATCGAATTGAAACCGTAGGACAGTATATCGGCCAATGGTGATTAACATATAAATATGTCATCATCATCAAATAAATATAAATAATAGTTATTTTAATTTTTAATTGCTGAAAATTAATTTTTAAATGAAAATAATTGAAAAAAATACATACAACAACCAAAATCGAAATCTGAAACCGTGAGCTCGTTCATATCTGACATATAAAAATTTCATCAGATTCTACCAATTTTTTTTCTCTCATTGTCTCATCTAAAAATTTCATTTTTGGGTAAGAATTTAACCTTCAACAATTGATATGAAGCTCCCACAACAATCCTCGTAGTCCGAAGCACCACCTGTTGCAAGTTGAAAGTCCAAACAAAGAAAGAATGAGGAAGAAATGAGAAAATTTTCAAAAAACTAACAAAGAAGAGGAAACAACAGTTCTCGATCGAGTTCTCGACCGAGAACAGTGAGTTTTCTCTTTTATAAAGAGAAAAAAAAAAAGCAAGAAATTATGAAAAGTTACGAAAAATTGTGAGAAATTGCGAGATTTACCGAGATCTCGATTAGAAGATTATGTATCTGCCGAGACGAAAAGGGTTATTGACCTTGTTTTCGTCTCGGCTAATGTCGAAAAAGGCGAGATTGGAGCCGAGATTTTATTCCATGACTATTATAGATGGACCACCTAGCATAGGCATCCCCAATAAATTCTTTTGTACCCTTCGGTTCCACATACGTTTCAGTTTCTTCTGATTGGTGCCAACCTTTGTAAAAACTATTGGATCCTGCTGTAGGATCTCAACATAATCCTCATCCCTAGTAGGTGCAGGTAATACTGCCTAGGGTTGTGTTTTAGTACTTTTTGATCTTCTAAACATAGAAGCCAACTCCCTTTACTCCGTGTTTATGGTTCTTCAGGTTGCTGAAATGATCCACTGCCACTTACCCCTAAGGCTCTTTTCCTCAACCTATCCCGGTCCGTCTCATGGCTAACTTTACCAGCCATTGTTGCCCATCTTAGATCTCTGGCCTCTTACTCAGTCATACCTGTGGTATCTATACCATTATCATCGGAAGAATCATCATCCAAACCACGCACTGTGCCCCGGATTGTATCCTTAATTGTTGTTTACTTTTTTCTTTCTCAGCTCTTCTCTGCTGTCCTCCCTTCGTCTGTGCAGCTATGGCCTTGGTAATCTCTACAAGAACTATAACATATTTTGCCACATCTGTAAAAGTCTCACTCAAGTGTTGCTTAAGTCTGGTAATCCCACCAGACATAAGCTTCTTCCCACAGAATTTGCATTGGGTTTTCTTTCTATCACCGTTAATGGTGGTACAATACTGCCAAGCCATGTCAGTATGACCAGCATCACCACCTCCCTCACGAGAACCCGAAGTAGCCATTATATTTAGAACGAGACACTATTATATAAGATGATAAATAGAGAAATTTAAATCAATAGATTTACAATAATAAAACATAAAATGGAAGAACATAAAAGCATCAAATATACGAATACAACTCAAAACATATTGAAATTATTTTTCAAAATTTTAAAACTATTTTTATAAGAAAACATAATATTTTTCCTAATTTTACATAATTATTTAGATATTATTATTAATTTTGGATATTAAATAAAAATAATTTATTTTTCCAAAAATATAATCCGACAACATGGAACCGTAGATTGGGCAATGGTGTTCAACATATATTATTTTGAACACCAACAGATAATTATTAATATTTTTTATTAATTTTTTATTTTTGAAAAATAGGGTTTATTAATAAAAAATTCATAAAAATAAAAATATATACAGAAAAGAAAAACTGAAACTGTGACTGTGTAGATCATTCAACGGTGTTCAACATATATTATTTTGAAAGTAAACTGATTAATATTTTAGAAAAGTATTTTTCATTTTTTTAAAACAAAAAATTATATATATATAGAAAAAAAAAATGAAACCATGACCGCATAGATCGGCCAACGATGTTCATCATATAATATTTTCAACACCATCTAATTAATATTTATCATATATTTTTTAAAATTTTTAATCGCTGGAAAATAGCTTTTTTTTTTTTTTTAACAGAAAATCAAAATAAAAAATATATATGCAAGAAAATAATTTCGAAAGGGTCAGGTGATTGATCGGCCTCATGTGTCTCACATATATAAATTTCATAATGATCAAACATGTAGTGAATATATTCATGTAAAAAAGTAAGTTTTAGGGGGAAAAAAAATCATACCTCAAACAGTAGATTTGCCAAGAACAGGTGAAAATGAGGCTCCAGCAGCACTTTGGTGGAGAGATTTGCAAAGAAGAGAGATTTTTGAACCTTAAATGCAAGGTTGGAGGAGTGGAGAAATGAGGAAGACAGAGGGATTTGAAGGTGAAAAGAAGGCTTTCGGTCGAGATCTCGACTGAGAATGTGCTTCTTATTCGAAACCAGTTCGAAACTGGGTCGAGTTGGTTTGAGTTGAGTCGAGATTTTCGAGACCAGCTCGAAATTGGTCGAGATGCAGTTGAGAACTGATCGAGACCCAGTTTCGACTCTAGTTCTCATCTCGACCCAGTTGAGACAGGCGAGAAAGTCGAGATCTCGACCCGTCTCGGTCGAGTTTTCGAACCATGAGCTTGAGTTTCAGTAATTACTTCTTTCAATACAATAGGTAGGAAGAACGCATTATAAGAGGATCTTTTACAATAATCTCTTTCAAGAATGAGAGGGTCCTTGTACAAGCTAAGTATGGTCTAGCTTATGCAATTCTTTTATGGATAAGAGGATCCTTGTGTTAGCTAAGTTCCATTAGGCTAATACAACCAAGATACAATAATAAAAAGGTATGATATTACCTAGCAAGAAGTGTGAAAATACTCCTACTCCTTGCAATTGTGCAATGAATGAATGTAGATGATGAGAACGATGATGCTTGGACAAATAAGGACTTCTCTTGGATGTGTAGGTGAGAGAAGTAGGAGGGAGAGCTTGTGTTGATCATAGACTTGAGCTTGAGTTGGTGTTGTGAGTATTCTTGATTGCTTTTGCAATTTGGAGCTCAAGAATTTTCACTTTGAATGTGTGAACAGTAACTTACTATTCCTCCAAAAATGAGGGCTTTTATAGGCCCAAAGAATGGCCAAAAGAATTGGTCAAAATAACCCTCAACAGATCTATTTTTACTGCTCCTGGTCGACCAATTGGTCCATCCGGTCGACCGGTTTAAGTGACCGTTGTACTAAATATAGCCGTTTATATGGCTTTTGGTCACCTCATCAATGCTCTTCTAGTTGGTCTGTTGAGCATCTGTCTGTTTGTTGGTAAAGTTGAGTTTTCTCAGTTAGCTATTGACTTCAAACTCTGCATATGCATTTTGTATCCGGTCGATTGGTGCCTGACTGAATTTCTTCTTGATCTGGATGATTAGTCGGTAGGTATTTTCTTATAGGTTTTTCAAGTCTTTCTTCATGGGCTTTGATCCATTCTAAGTCCTAGCCTGTCTAGGACTTTCGGATGGTTGATTGACACCTCGTAAGGTCAATCTAGGCTATGTAATGTATGTATATGCAATGTTACATTATGCTTGAGCAAGTGCACTAACCTAGGTCTATTTTACATAATGGCCTAAGTCTAATTACAAGTTCTTCATCTTGAATTCTTCAATCTTTGGTCTTCAAGCTTGAGCCTTGGATATCTTGACTTGACTTCATGGTTGAGACTTGGTCAACTTCTTGGCTTAGTCTTCAATGATCGTTCATGTCTTTGATCTTTTGGCTTGAGTAGTAGTGAGGTGGATTGACACCAAGTCATAGACATCCATGAAAGATGTTAGTCCATCTTCAAGTGTTTGTTATCATGAAAACCAATCTAGGGATGTGGGCTTTTCTCAACACATGTTATCTCAAATGGCTTTCTTGTAGTTTATCATGTATAGGTGCTACTTCGAAATCAGCTTTAATACAATCATTCCTTACCTTATCCTTCCTATTTTTTCCACACATCCATCTTAACATCTTCATCTCAGCTATACTGAATTTATCTATATGATGTTTCTTAATTGCCTAATGTTCTGCACCATACATTATAACAAACTAGAAAAGAAAGAAAGGGAAAATTGAGAGAATGGAGAATGGGGAAGAGAGAGAGAGAGAGAGAGAGAATCAATGTATTCTCCTCCTATGGTTCCTTTATTTATAATCAAAGAGGAGAAACAATAGTTTAGGAAACTAAATCTAGACAACTTAGGAATAAACCCTAACCAATAAGGAAACAAATGAACATCTATGGTGGAAACAAATCCACTATTTACTATCAATAGAGAAAAGCCATGTAAAGAAATAATAAGCCATATAGAAAGTGGGATCCACAGTCGTGTAGAGCTATATCGCTAACACCCCCCTCAAGTTGGAGCACGGGGGAATGTAAGAGCTTCAGCTTAAAACAACGTATCAACAGAGGCAGCAATTGCAGTTGTAATAGTAAGGCAGTACAGTATAGGTTACTGTAAACCAAGTAAAAGTAACATTAACAATAGAGCAGACATCAAGTAGTAGGTTGCATCACGTGTAACAGTAGACATCATACGGTAGTAGGCTCCAACACGAGCAAGGTAGTAGTAGGCTCCAACATGAGCAAAGTAGTAGTAGGCTCCAACATGAGCAAAGTAATAGTAGACTCCAACATGAGCAAGGATAGTAAGTTGTATCACGAGCAAAAGTAGGCATCATACAGTAGTAGCAATAAGTAGCATCTCGAAGGATGAACAACACCATAAATCCCATAAGCAAGAGTACCATAAATCCCATAAGCAAGAGCACCATAAATAAGACCCAAGTTTGAAGTCGATCCGACGGTTGGATTCAAAGTTATGAGTTATGCAGAACTATTTGGGACATATTGGAATAGCAAACAGACCCTTAGAAAGGGAACAAATAGAACCAGTGGCAATCTGGTAATTAATCACAATGCTCAAGTGCTCATGGATAGTTACAAAGGAAGGAATGACAATACTGTAAATAATCAAGGGAACAAATATCTCAAGGGAATGACGCTTCTGTAATTAATCAGAACTGTTAAATCTTTTGAGTCAAACAAACAGGACTTTAGGACAGAATCTGGAATTTTATTTAAAGATACGAGGGTAGAGTGGGTATTAACACAAAAGAAGGATGGCTTTAGAAATAAGAGGAAAAGAAGGGGTAAAATAAGAAAGAAGAATAAAGACAGTGTTGTCTTCAACTTCAGAAACGTGAAGACTAAAATCCAGTGACACTCGGTTTGGTTTCAAGTGAGAGACTCTCACTATGGGTATGGATTGATCTCAGATTTTAGGCAACCAATCGCTTCAATCATTCCTATCGAACCCAGCAAGTATCAGCTCCAACAATCGAGTATAAAAAGGTAATCAGAGGGTCTGAAACAGCTCTTGGCGGTAAAAAAGGTAAGTAAGTTGCAGGTTATTCAAACGTAATGATGGAAGGATTTCAAGTCATGGGCTCCAGGGTTTAGGTTGTTTATGGGAGAGCAGATTATGCCCAAAGTTTCAAGGTAAACAGGTGAGATACAAAGGAGATATAAACCAGGAACTGGGGCTGGAGTTACCGCCCAAAAACAGAGGAAAATACAGAAGAAGAAACAGCAGGTTTGGATCTAAAGGTAGCTGATACTTTCAGGTTCCTGTTTTGGCTATTTAAGTCGCCTATGAAGGGCAAACCTAAGCCCAAAATCTTACGGTGGAAGGAAGAGATCCAAGCCAGAACTCCTTCGACAATTTCTTGCAACCAACAACATAGGGCAGCAGGTGAAAGTAGAAAATAACAGTAGAACAGAAAATCAACAGAAAATAATAGTAGAACAACAATATAAAAAGACAGAGCAGCAATGGTGGTTGCACACCATGATGGAGAACTTTAGATGACTCTTAAAACGACACCCACTCTGATGCCATGTAACAAAATAGAAAAGAAAGAAAGGGAAGATGGAGAGAATGGACAATGGAGAAGAGAGAGAGAGAATCAATGTATTCTCCTCCTATGGTTCCTTTATTTATAATCAAAGAGAAAAAACAATATTTTAGGAAACTTCCCTAATTACAATCATAAACTAATTAGGAAAGTAAATCTAGACAACTTAGGAAATAAACCCTAACCAATAAGGAAACAAATAAACAACTATGGTGGAAACAAATCCACTACTTACTCAATAGAGAAAAGCCACATAAAGAAATTAATAAGCCATATAGAAGGTGGGACCTACAGTCGAATGACTGACATATATAATTTTCCTTTAGTTTTAAAGAAATATGCCGATCACACAGCACTCTAGATGCATCTCTCCACTTCATTCATCCTATTTTAATCCTCTATGAAACATCATCCTTTATATCATCTTCTTTACTTATGATTGAGCCTAGATTCCTAAAATATTCACTCTGTTGTATTTCTCCCTCGTTAATTTTCACCCTCATTATTCATCATTGCGTGGCTAAAGTTACACACTATATACTCTATCTTCGTTCTACTTAAAACCTTTTGATTCTAAGGTTGATCTCCATAACTCCAACTTGGTGTCTCTCTCACTGTTCAACTCAATGCGAATACATGCAAAGGCTACTCTCTCTTGTGTCCTGGTGTGCCTATCTAAGACTGGAGAGAGGATGGCCAAGGAACTTCCAATGATGCTTAAAGCTTTGGTAGACCATAGATGGAGTGATAGGTTTGATAAAGTGATACAAACTGGGACCCAAGAGAGGTCAATTGCCTTGTAGGCGTTGTAAGGCGACCAAGCTCACAGAATCGACGACCTCTTGTTAATGTACCAGGGGCCTTTCTCCAGAACTGAAAACTTGTCCTCATCTAGGCTGAAGCGGAAGATGAAGATGCCATTATCAAGTAAACTTCAAAACTACAGGCTATCTTCCATTGCCAAGCCATCGAGTGTTTAACAGTTTCAAATCGGTAGCACCTACCAACGAAACAGCCTACTACTGCATTCTTCCAGAGGTCAGTGCCTACCCATAGCACTTCGGTAGGGCAATTGACAGAACACGAATCCTCAGTCAGGTGAGGCTCCACAAAATGAAGGGGTGGGCCTTCCTCAAAGGATGAAGAGACCGAGAAAAGCGAGGATCAAGGTACTCTCTTAAGCCCTGAACTACCAATTTACACCGGCTTGCGAGGAGAGGGCCCCCGTTGGTTCCCTACTAGGGCGCAGCGTTGGAGTAGAGACCGAGAGGAGGTAGTTGCAATTGGCAGCTAGGTTAGGGAGGGGCTGACCAGAGGCAACATCAACAGTCGGGTGGATTGGGGAGCTACAAAGATCGCAAAGGTTAGAATTTCCCTTTCCTCGAGCTCTGAGGAAGGGGAAGCCAGGCAAAGGACCAGGAAGGCGGGGACGGGGGCGGGGGCGGGGCGGGGCGGGGGTGGGGGGGGGAGCAGGTCACCAATTGCAGCAGGAACCATGACTGGAAACCTGCTGGCCATGTTAGGGAAGGTGGACCACTACAGTCAAGGGCGAGAAGGCTCAGGCTAGAAGTGTCCCCTACATTTAATGCTCCATTAAGTTTTGCATAACATTGGCCTGATGAAATTGTGAAAACTATTGCACCAAAGTGGATAGGCTTAGTCTACATTTCATTTTCAGTGGTCTGGAGTACCTAATTATTATCAGGTTTCTATGCTTTGTTGCTTATGTTGCTTTTTTCCTTGGAAACAGTTGCACTCTACTTGCACTTTGCTACATCCGTCACCCATGAAATCACCTCTGCTCTTGGAATTTACTGTTTCAGGTGAGTGCTCCTTTATGTATACTATTAAAGAATATCTGTGTATTTAAGCCTGAGAGATTATTATGTATGCTGACATGACAGACTTGTGTTCAAATTTTATTTCTCTATAACACATTTTTCTATTGGCTTACATGGTAAAGTTGGAAATAATGACATTCGTTCTATGCCAATGACTTGGCTAATGTTTTGAGCATTCTCATGTATGTAGTATTTTGTACTTTAATTCTTTATTCATTTGCATTTTTATTTGGTTAAATAAAAATAACCTAAATTCAACAACTATGATTCTCATTGTAGCCCACAGCCAATACGTAAACTCAACAGCAGATGCAACAAACTATCAACTTCAGAAACTGTTGAAATAATAAAGTGAAAATGCTTGGCTTTATCAAATATGACAGAGGCCTTCTCTATTTATAGGAAAAGAAATTTACTTTTACATAAATACACCAACCAATCACTACCTATCAACCACTCATCATAAATATTGTATGAAACTACTCATCATAAATATGATATTGTGATTATGGTGACTTAGCCTACCGATATTGACTTTTACCTTACCTACCAAAGATTTTTATCTTAGCCTACCAATATTGATTTTAACAACTTAATAAAATAAACTTACAATTACAACACTCCCCCTCAAGTTAGTGCATAAATATCAAACATACCCAACTTGTTAATAATAGGAACAAAGCTCTTACTACTAAGATCTTTAGTAAAAGACATCTGCTAACTGAGCATCAGACGAAACAAAGGGAACGCATACAACTCCTTGTTCTAGACACAAATCCTGAAGAAGGCTACGAAGCCAAAGGAGTTCATAAATGCCATTGGCGATGGCTCGAAACTCAGCTTCAGCACTGGATCGAGCAACAACAGCTTGTTTCTTGCTCCTCCAAGTAATAAGGTTGCCTCCAACAAACGTGCAATAGCTTGAGGTAGATCTCCTGTCATCGTGACATCCGCCCCAATCGGCGTCAGTAAAGGCCGCAATACAAAATGAGGAGAGAAGAACACCTTTTCTGAGAGCAGATTTCAAATATTTTAAAATCCTATATGCCGCCTTTAGGTGAGAGGAATAGGGATCATGCATATATTGACTGATCACACTTACAGCGAAAGCGATGTCAGGCCAGGTGTGTGACAAGTATATCAGTCGTCCAACCAACCGTTGATAGTTACCTTTATCAATAGAGTCCCCAACTTTGTGCTTGAGATGAGATTGAGACTCTAGAGTAGTATCTGTTGGTTTACAACCCAACATTCCTGTCTCTGATAAGAGATCTAGAGTGTATTTCCGTTGTGATATAAAGATACCTTGAGCTGAATGAGCAACTTTAATCCCAAGAAAATATCTTAGCATACCAAGGTCTTTGATTTCAAATTCTGTCCCCAAGTAAGTCTTGAGGTTGGATATTTCGTTAGCATTACTGCCAGTGATAACAATATCATCTACATAGACGATCAAAAGTGTAATGTGCTCACCAGTTTTTTTGATAAACAAAGTATGATCAGCGTTACTTTGTTTATAACCAATCGATATCATAGCTCGATGGAAACGACCAAACCACGCTCTTGGAAATTGTTTCAGGCCATACAAAGCTCGCTTTAACTTATAAACTTTGCCGTGAGTTTTTTGAGAAGCAAATCCTGGAGGGATGTCCATATAAACTTCCTCTTCAAGTTCCCCATGGAGGAAAGCATTTTTACATCAAGTTGCTGAAGATCCCATCCTTGGTTAACGACACATGAGATGATTACTCTAACAGTGTTCATTTTTGCTACTGGAGCAAAAGTTTCCTGATAATCGATCCCATATGTCTGAGTGAATCCTCTAGCAATTAGCCTTGCTTTATATCTGTCTACAGATCCATCAGCCTTTTGTTTGACAACAAAGACCCATTTGCATCCTACATGTTTCTTTCCTGGAGGGAGAGACACCAAATCCCACATGTCAGTCTTCCCAAGTGTGCTCATCTCTTCATTCGTTGCCTCTTTCCACCTTGGACTTGCTAATGCATCCTGTCAGGAGTTAGGTGTGGAAATAGACGATAACAAAGAAACAAAAGAGTACAGAAGGAGGGAGACAGAGAATCATATGCAACAACATTAGAGATGGGATGTTGAGCAGACGTTCTGATGCTCTTATGAAAAGTAATAAGTAAGTCAAGACTAGGATCACTAGGAGAATCACTAAGAAGAAGAGACTTACTAGAGGAAGGATTTGGAAGACTTGAATTCGGAATGGAGGACGATTAGCTAGGTGCAGTGGTGGTGGTCTCTAGCACTTGCTTACGTCAAACAAATACTTTGAGAGGTGGTTGACCGGTTTAGAAGGCTCTCCCTGAGGTTGGGATGGAGTTGAAATTTGTTCCTGACTTGTTACACCCTTAGCATCAGTTTCAGCCACTATAGGAGACTCTATTGGAACAATGATAGGCACATCTTCCACAACATCCCTAGTAGAAGTCTTCCCTTGAAAAGGGGCTGGATAATAAGCTTTAGACTCATGAAAGACAACATCCATGGTGACCAGTAGTCACCGAGTAGAAGGATGATAGCACTTGTAACCCTTCTGAGTAGCAAAGCTTGCCATGGGCATGATGGTTACGAGCAAACACTCCACAACCAAAAACCCGGGGTGGAACCACAATAGAAGAGGAGCCTATGCGCACATCAAGAGGGCAGTGAGAGGCTAAGACACGAGAAGGTAGCCGATCGATTAGGTAGGCCGCCATAAGAACTGCATCGCCCCAATATTGAGGAGAGACAGTCATAGTGAACAAGAGAGACCGTGCCACTTCCAAGATGTGACAATTCTTTCTTTCAGCGATGCCATTTTGAGCAGGAGTATCGACATAGTCTGATGAATGATCCCATGATCAGACAAATATAACTGGAAGGCCCCGTCAATATACTCCTTGCCATTATCAGTTCGAAGAATCTTCACTGTAGCATCAAATTGGTTCTGAATCATCTTATGAAATAACTGAAAACAGTTGGCCACATCCCTCTTCTGTCGTATCAAGTAGATCCAAGTGGTACGACTATACCAATCAATAAAGGAAACAAACCATCGGTAGCCAGAAGTGGATACACAACGTGCAGGGCCCCAAACATCAGAATGGATTAACCAAAAGGAACTGAACTTCTATTATAGAAATAGGATAAACAGCTTCAGTTTGCTTTGCAAAGATGCAAGCATTACACAAGAAATCACTGGGATTACATTTCTTAAAAATTGGAAACAAAGAAGATAAATTTTTGAGAGAAGGATGACCCAAACGACAATGCCACCGATGTAACTCGGATAAAGCAACATTAGAGGTGTCAGGGTGAGAAGCCTGATCTGCTAAAGGTGATGGAGAACTATCAAGCAAGTAGAGACCACCAACCACTTTACCACTGCCAATCGTACGACCCAAATTCAATTCCTGAAAAACAAAGATTAGGAAAAAAAATATTATTGTACAATCCAAATCACGAGTAAGACTACTATAGAGAAAAGAGTAGTAGAAAACTTCGGAACATGCAAGACAAAGGAAAGGGATAAAGGAGTACATTGGATAGAGCCCTTGCCCGAAATAGTGGAAAGGGAACCATCAGCAACACTTACTTTACTATTACCGGACAAAGGGAAATATTGAAAAAATTGATTCGAGGATCCAGTCATATGGTCGGTAGCACCCGAGTCGATTGTCCAAGGAACAGAGACTACTGAGGCACAATGGCCACCAAAAGAAATACCTGAAGGGGTAGAAGGAGATGGAGCGGAAGGCACTGGCAAGATGATGGCGGATGATGCAAGTGGCGTTGAGGAAGGTGATGAGTCCAGCCTGGTCATCAGCCGATGCAGAGTCAATAACTCCTCTTGAGAGGGAAGAATTCTGAGGATTATCATTAGCGGCACTATGGTGCACCGCAGAGGAGACGGGACGACCCTGTCCACAACCACGAGTATCGGAAGGACGGCCATGTAATTTCCAACACCTGTTTTAAGTATGTCGTTCTTTCCCACAAAAGTACACTTCACAGGAACTTTATCAGAGGCAGAACGATCACTAACTCCGCGAGTCAGACCTCTACGAGATAAGGAACCCGTGCTAAAATAGAGAGTCGAGCTTTCCTGGGTCAAAGGGAGGACCATAGCAATGCGGCGACTATCCTCAGAAGACACCAACACATAGGCCTGCTCGAGGGAGGGTTATGGATCACGATTAAGGACATGAGCCTGAATCTGAACAAACTCGATATTGAGACCAGCAGGAAAATCGAATACCCGGAGGTGGTCCTCCCACTTTTTAAAGGCAGTGACATCTGTATCACAGGTAGCAGTAACCATAAAAATCCAACTCTTGCCACATACCTCATAGAGTGGAATAATACTGGGAAATAGATTACTCCTTTTATTTGGTCTTGTGAATCTTCTTCCGGAGTTCATAGCATTGGACAGCATTACCAACTTGAGAATAGGTGGCTGTGGTAGTCTTCCAGATCTGAGTGATAGTGTCAATAAGAAGATAACCCCTGGAAATAGATTGATCCATGGAGTTGATAAGATATGACATGACTAAATAATTGGAAGTAACCTATTTATCCTGAGAAAGACCAGCAGTGGTACGCTTAACAGTGTCCCCTGTAAGGTAGCCAGAAAGACTATGAGAACTAATAGGAAGATAACATGAACGAGACCACATCAGATAATTGCTCCCATCTAACTTGATGGAGCAAGTAGAGAACGAAGGAAAGTCATGAAAAGGGACTCCTCCTTGTCCAGTTGAAGCTGATGAAATCTCAGACATGATTGCTAGTCAACGTTAGTCACAAGAAACGGCACAACATGTAGACAAATATTTGGAAGTCTTAATTTGACATGCTAACTTCCAGAGAAAGCATCAAGAAATCAAGATTTAGTTTGTGCTCTAGATTTGCATGGTATAAGAAGCCCTTGGTGGGAAAAAAAAAAAAAAAAACTCGCCACCAGGGTAAAGAGGAAAGAGACCAAAGCAGCGGTGGAATGTGACGCTAAACCGAGTAGGAGAGAAACGAGAACGACGGTGTCTGGAGGCGGTGACTAGTGGCGCTAAAAAGAGAGAGGCGGTGGTGGTGGGCGGTGCTTATGATTTCGTGACTAATAGCATTAGAGTTAGGATCTCAATATTGATCTTAGTTCTGATATCATATTGAAATATTAAAGTGAGAATGCTTGACTTATCAAATATGACAGAGGTCTTCTCTATTTATAGGAAAAGAAATTTACTTTTACATTAATACACCAACCAACCACTACCTACCAACCACTCATCATAAATATTGTATGATGACTAACTACTCATCATAAATATGATATGGTGACTATGGTGACTTAGCCTACCAATATTGACTTTTACCTTACCTACCAAAGATTTTTATATTAGCCTACCAATATTTACTTTAACAACTTACTAAGATAAACTTACAATTACAGCAAAAACAATTCAGTAGTAGCAATAAATTGATCAGCAAACACCAGAACAGCCTATGGCAGAGAGGAGCAGATCAGATCTGTATCTGATCTTAGATCACATCAGATCAGCGTCAACAGTAGCAAAGCAGGACAGTAGCAGTAGAGATCAGCAGCGAAGAAAGCCAGAACAGTAAACCGTGAATGAGAGAAGGAAGAAGAAGAAAAGAGAGGAAGAACTGATTACTTACCTCCTCCTCCTATGGTTTCTTTATTTATAATCAAAGAGGAAAGACAATAGATCAGGAAACTTTCATAATTACAATCATAAGCTAATTAGGAAAGTAAACCTAGACAACTTAGGAAATAAATCATAACTACAAAGGGAATCTATAATAACCAATCTAAATAAACCATAAATAACCAGATGGGACCAGTGGGGTCCATGTGCACATAGCGGCACATGGTATCGCTAGCGCTAACACAAATTAAAAATAGTATAATCTAGAATCTTGACCTCAAATTTCAGTTTCTCATAACCTCTAATATATTCAAACTTTCGCAAGTGTTGATTTTGTCCAAAGTCTTGGAGCTTTTGAATCTGTGGATACTGGATGCTAGATCAGAAGCTTATCTCCTTGCCCAAAGATTCTAGAAATTTGCACACCATTTCAAAGTCATTGACAGTTTCTAACTATTCCGATGCTAAGTCTTTTTCTAAATATTCCCATGCTAAATGGCAGGATAACGCGGAAAGAAGCGTAACTGCAGCTTATGTCTTTCACAGGCATGTTTCTGCCCACATACATTTACCATATACCTGGCGGTTGAATATGACAAGTCTGGAAAGGCTCCTGTTTTTGCTCACTTCTTGTCCTCTAATTTATTGTGTACTAACTTTTCTTTTGATACTTTTTATTGTGCACTAACTTCATCATCTTATTATGCTCATATTCCATCAACAACTAGAGATGTATTTTTGGGTCTCCTGGTACATTTCTCCAGTTGGGGATCATGCCCATTATTTCAGTGTTGCTCAGCTAGTTTACTTTCATCCTGGTGCTGTTGATGGTGTAATTTTAGCAGAATTCAGTAAGTTACAGTTAGCAAATCCTGCTGTTTTAACCGATTGAGATCTTTTTCCTTTAGGGTATAAACTAAGTTAGGTTAACTATGTTCCAGATATTAGAATTTAATTTTTCTGGTGTTAAGATTTTGTGGCCGTTCTCTTTTAAATATAGAAGTGTTGGAATGACATCTCTATAGGTGTATTTAAAACATGTAACTTTCTTTTGATTGTTCATTGTCTTATTTTTAAGAGTTTTCAAGTCAAGAAAAAAAAAAAAAAAAAAAAGAAATAAAAAATGAAAAAAATGGTTTCTGAATAATTTGGAAGTGATTTGTTTTGCACATTTTTTGACTGCACATGTGAAATGATAGATTTTGCCTTAGAAAATAAATTATGTACTAAGGCAAAAAAACAAGGTTCATGTTTTTATTTGATACCTTAAGAGATGTCAATAAAAAAATTCTTTAAATATAATGAAAAATTAAATGTTGAACGGACGAATCAATATGCGTTTTGTATGTTCAAGCATTTGACGTGGTCATTTTGGTTGTCTAACTATAGACGTTATACATGGCTTTACCAGGAAAAGGGGGAGGAGATGCAGGTGGATTCAAATCGTCTTATCCCTAAGATTCGGGAGGCGTGGTGGCAACCCCATTGGATGGTAGCCATGTGGGGGTCGGATGAATCCAACCCCTCCGTTCGAGCTGACACCCTTTTGTCGGCTCGGCTTGTCGGCTCGAACAGAGGGATTGGATTCATCCGACCTCCACATGGCGATCATCCAGTGGGGTCGCCACCACGCCTCCCGAATCTTAGGGATGAGACAATTTGGATCCAATGCAGGTACACCAAACTGTACCTTTAGCATACTTCTGTTTTCATTGTCCGCCAAGTGGCAGTAACGTAGGGTATAAAATTTATTTAGAGGTAGTTCTATACTTTTCTAGTTAAGGGTCTTAATCAGTTTAATTCAGTTAATCAGTTGGAATTCAATTTGATTCAGGATGTGATGGATAGAAAATGAAGGGGAACTAATTATTAAGTGATCTAAAATCTGAAAATCTAGACTGATTAACCATAATCAATCCATTTATCCCGACCACGCACTGCAATACCTTATACCATTCAACCTCCAATCACTGGATCCGAATCGTCTCCTCCCTGTACTTTAGGGAGGAGGGAAACGCTTCCGTCGGATGGTCGACACGTGACTTTAGGAAAATCCGAGTCCCATGTTCGAGCTGACACCCTTTGTCAGCTCAGCTTGTCGGCTGGGTGTGGGCTCGGATGTGGGGCTAGGATTTTTCTGAGAGCTACGTGTCAACCATCCGACGACGGCGTCTCCCTCCTCCCTAAAGTACAGGGAGGAGACGATTTGAATCCCCAATCACCACCTCCATTAACAAGTCTATTGTTACGAAGCCATGATCTGTGGGACAGAGGAGTGATGAGATGGAAGAGGAGCTCAAAAGTAGCATCATTCAATTGCCTAGTTTTCACATTATATACTTCAGCACCTTTGATGTCAATGGAATGGTTTGATTATTTTGGAGATCTATCTTCTATAGATTTCGTTAATCGGTCTGTGTAAACTTCACAATAAATAAAATTAAATCCGAACCAAATGATAATGGATATATTGGTTTGGGTTTAATGGAACTGAATCCTGTCCCGCGGCAGGAGATTCCTGCCGCTGATCCAAGGGCTGGGGATCAGTCGGCCCGCCTACCAATACATTGGGAGGTGGGCCGGCTGAAATCCCGCCCTTGGCCGGCGGCAGGTGGGCGGGAGAGGATTTTTATACGGGTTTAATAAGGTTTGATTCCATTCTGATAAACGGTTTTGATATACAATCCACATCATTATCTTCTACTTATATATTAGTTTGAGTGCGATCTTTATTTGCCACGTGCCAAATAAAGCACGCCAAAAATGGTGAAAAACCAAAATCCTTAAAACAATCTGAATCATTGACAATATAAAGAAAATTGTGCAACAATCGGTAGCGCTATGGGATTGAATTTCATCCCCTACTTTGGTTCTTGACCAATACATGGTATCATCTATCCATGAAATGGTCCATAAGTGCTTTGTAGGCATACCAGTGGAATGAATCAGGGCATGGAAACTTCACCACATACTAGCATCCTTAATGCCAAACAGAGGTAATAAAACTTTGGGCTGGGGTTTCCTATCTGGTAGTTTGGATCCTGTACTGGGAAGACAAACATAAGTAGCCAAGAGCCCATGTGAGAGGGTGTATTGAGACGGTCGGACATAAAACTTTTTCCCTAAAACTTTATCTAGTACAATTTTCTTCTACCGGTACTACAGCCTTGACGGTGCTTGAGAAAGCAATGCAATGCTAATTTTGTACCGGGATGTTTATCCTCAAGTATATCAAAATAGAATACTAGCTTTTCCAGAGCGGGCTCTTTCCTTCGACCACCTTTGTGACGTTGGCTTGGTAGGATATATAGTCCTGCCATGGGGCAGGTGTATTTTGTCTAAATTTGGACAGATAGGCCTAAAGATCCCTTGCTTAGATGTCAAGCTTCAGTTCAGATGGAGTTTGCCGAGTAACAAAATAAGCCATCGGAAAAATTTAGGACTATAGAGAAGGACTATGGGAGATTGCATTGGCATATGTGATAGCGTAGAATTAAAGTTTGAGATTTGACACGTGGCCAATTCAGCCCATTTCTTGGACATCTAATGGTTGGAATTGCCAAAACATATCTGCTTATGCAAAACTTATTTGTATACCTAATTACCTACGTGATGTTAAGTGGATGACATACATGAGAAAGGTATATGATTGAATTTGAAGTCTAATATGCATCAATCCAAAATTTACTTTATACATCCAATTGTTAGAATTGCTACATCATCCTTGCATGTGGCATATCTAAATGTGCCACCTACCTAATGGGAGACTAGATTAGGAAAACTCTTGTTTTGTATGGTTGTTTCGGGTGCGGGGAGGGGTGCATACCCTTGATGCTAAATATTTCAGTCAAAATTACCATACCAGATGACGTGTGGAAACTGTAAGGAAACTCAGGCTGTTGAGGGAAGGACGGTTTAATCCATCAAGAGTGTAAATAGATAAGGCGATTCAATGCTAGGCTGCATTTGATATGCATTATGAGATGACAAAACAGTGTTTGGTATCTATTCTCGTTCTTGGATCATGGACTGTGGTCCATTCTGGAACGCGGTCTTTCACCCATTTTGCATTTTGAGATTAGAAGAGAAATGTCTTGCTCTTTAGCTCATTCTCGTCATACAAAGTTAGGAATGCATTCTAAGAATACAAACCAAACACATCTGAGATTAAAGAATCCACATCTCTTTTTATACAATCATGTGAGTAGAACAGTTGAAAAGAAGATAAAATAGCAACGTGCCAATTTTAGCCGCGTTGTGATTCTTGTGAATGAGCATAATCTATATTTAAGACTCCTTTCTGTGTTGCCTGTTGAGAACCTGATCTTCTTGGAAAAGGAAAATAATTTAGAGCAGACGTGGCCACAGTGCTTCCCTGGTCTCACCTGTAAGCTTCAGTGTCGATTCAACATCCGCATGAATTTCACATGGATGCTTTGTGGCCTCAGCTAAACAATATAATGGTTGATAGTACCTGCCAAGTGTTCTTACTAAATTACTGTCCTACTTGAAAATTTATCACCCTATATAGAGATTTTAATCCTCTCATGTCCCTTATGTCGGCATGAGAAAATCCAATGGTTGTAGTTTACTGTCCACATAAACCGATGTATTGGTATATACGCACAGTGGATGACGGCCACTGGATTTCTTCATGCCGGCATGAGGGGCATGAGAGAATTTGAATCACCCATATAGTTATCATTATATCATTCTCAAGAGTAGAGCCTGTGACTAAGCATAGTAAGGGCCAGATGACCGCCCCAGTCCTTGTGATATGAAAACTCTCACTCATGGAATGCCCCTGCACTCTCATTGACCCTCGTGCTGGTGCAGGGGCTATGCAGCCTCACAGTAATCCCCCTCCCATAGATATATACAGGCAGGAAAATGTTTTGTGCAAAACAATATACATACACGCCATGACTTCTGCCGTCAGATGTGAGAAAGATGAGTATGTGCAATACCAAATTTACCCCATCCTAAATGAAAAGCGTCATGAACAACCTTATATGTACATGGCCATGTTATAAAAACCAGATATAGATATATCATCAGTCCTTGTCAACGGAAATAGAATATGATCTTGACTTTTATAAAGAACCTTGGAATCATGAGGCTGCAAAGACCATTTTCTTGAGTCTCCTCAAAGGTCTTTTATCTTTGCCGGTGGCTTTAGAGCCAGGAGGTTGAGAAGGCCAATTCTCTTGTATTGTCTTCTAACTGTCTTTATATTTGCCAATGATTTGGACTGCCGTATGGAGAATATACTCTAAAATCACTTTCTCCCACATATTCCAAGACATTGACCCTAGGATTTGGAAGATTCTCTCACATTCAAAGCATTACGATGGGAAGTACAGCTTTGACAAGAAACTTCATGTCTCCACAGTCCACACGCTCGTGACAGGCTGCAAAAGCATGACAAAAGAATGGTACATCTGTTTCTTGCCTCGTGTGATTGATATGTGTTCGTCATATTGATGGATAAAGGTGATTTCAAGTCACACTTGAAGGTTTTAAGGTTTGAACTGCAATTCCTTCCAAGGTGCTTTGAAGAAGACGATTAAGAAAAAGATTAGCTCTTAGATAAGTAATACTATGGTTGAAAGTCAAGAAAAGAAATTTACCCAAAAAAAAAAGTCGAGAAAAGAAACACTAGATGTTGTTGGGAAAAATTTCACTCCTATTTTGGTTTTAATGCTAACAAATATGTGAAGATTAACTAACATCTTCACTAAGTGTCAATGGTACTAAGCCTTAAGCCAATCCAACACATACTCAAGCCAATACAACACATGCTAATCAAATGAGAGAAAGACGACAAAGCCAACAAAGTCGATCTCAAAAGCACGATGTCAAATCATCAAGATATGCCTAAACTTGAAGCCTTTTGGGTGTAAATACCATCGCCCATTGAATGCTTGACAAGTGAACTTCTTCAAAAAGCCCCCCAAGCTATTATGTCACACCTCATTTCTAGGTCGACCGGATATGTGAAGGAGATAGCCTACAGGAGATCTCATCACACCCAGGATCTCACTCAAGCAGTGCACATCCAAACCACCATCTCACCCATAACAAATAAAATTACCAAAATTAAAGAACTAAGAGAGTTAATAGTGGAAGACATCAATATATATCCAATCATAAGTGTGATGATATCTAAGTGTTATAATATAAATTAGACTGTTGATTATGCTCTTACATCAAGTGTACTCAAAACATAAACATACTAATACATAACCCACCACTTAATAGTATACCAATTGTATAAGGTAATTGAACAGACTCAGCTTTTCACCAAAGGCCAACAACAAGCACAACGATAGTCAAATCACTTGTAGAAACAACTAAAACCACAATAGCATATAGGGTAAGCAGACTACCATTTCGTGAGGAAAACAGACATACAAATCACACAAATGAATCTTCCATTGTTATTTAAGTCTAGCTATGATCTGCCGACAATTGTCTTGGGCCTCACTACATTACCTTGGGTGTCGTACCTTTAGACCTAGGGACGAGCACAGGACATCACCGCCACAGTCTAGATACCATGGGAACCTATACCCTACGAATTACATACATAAGATACCCTTGCTACCAAGTGTGCACGCACCCCATTCAATAGGCTCCCTCCTAGCGGCTGGGTCTCTATCCCACTACCCCTTCCCTCTTCCCAGCACGTCAAGAACCGAGGGGAATGAGCCTATGCTAGTACATATACCCCTACTGGGAAGGGTCGCAGTTAAGGGTGTTAAGGCCTTTCCTAATAACGAACTAAGCCAGCCCAATATAGCTTGAATCCAACCCGAACCGAATCCTTAATGTGCTTGTTTTGGATATAGGGTTGGGATTCTTATCGGGTTCGGTCCGGTCCGAGCTAGCCCGATGGGTAGCCCGTTAAGCAGCCTGATAAAGCCTGAACCGGTAATACCCAACTTGAACACCAGTTGGCCCAAACAAAATCCTAACCCTAGTATTTAATCTTACTTTTCCCAACCCCAATAAGCCAAAGCCCATACACAATACCTAGACACGACGGCAGAGACATTTCGAGTCTTGACTTCGATTCTTTCGTAACTGTAAGTTCTTCATTCTTCTTCTTCAAGTTCAATCTTCACTTCTTTGTCTATACTCTCTATTCTCTAGAGTCTAGACTCTCTACTCAGTAGTCTCACTATCGCAGGCTCTCAGCTAATCTTATTCTCTAAGTCTACTGACTCTAAGTTTCTAACCTTTCAGTTTTAGTTGCCGTTCGAATCTTCACTTCTTCAACTTTCACAACTCAATCTCACTCTGGCACTCCCTCTCCCAACTGGAAAACTCCCATCCATTGATTTGAACTGTCATCCACACACAAATTGTCATAGCCATTATGGGAATTGGGAGTGATATCAGGGGCGACCCACAAGATGACCCGAATCTACCAGGAACCGACAACTACATTGATCTACCAACAAACCCCACAGTCTACATAAACAATATCTACAACAACAATAAAGAAAATAGAGTAATTGTAAGACCCGTATCGTACTAACCCGGTCTTACCACCTTGTATCAGGTCTTCCTATCATGGTCGGACCAAGTGGACCAAGTGCGTGAAGAAATTACAAGGCTATGTATGAAATTGAACCCAAAATCATTTAATTAGGAGCGTGTGGTCGCATACCTAAAAAGGTGGGGTCGACCACACCTCAGAATAATGAGACCACTGGAGTTTGGGACGTGTGATCGCAGTTTTTGGACGTGTGATCGATGGGTTCTGCGACCCTACGTGTGACCACACGATGTTATAACCGACTCCGTGATTTAAAAACCTTCCTAATTTGAAGGGGGTTCTTTCTTAATCAAAGTAGGACTCTATATGGAGGGTTTTCCTCTATATATAGGACGTCCCTTAGCCTCTTTCATTCTTTTAGAACTCAAAATGAAAGAGAGAGAAAGAGAGGAGGAGGAAGAGAAGGAGAATTGAAGAGGAAGACTAAGAGAAGGAATTTCAGAGAGAGCTCTGATTTTTCAACAAGTTTAAGGTATGAAAACATCCCTTACGTCAGTTGAATGCCTAGAATAGATCATGGAGGAGATAGTGATTTAAAGTAAGATCTAAATCCTAAGACCATGGACAAAACTTTAAGGGATCCTTGAAGAATGGATTAAAGTGAAGAATTATGTAAAAGTGTGAATTTTGAGCCATAGAACTATCATAGGAAAGATCATGATTATAGGCCAAGGAATCAAGACATGAAAGTATTAGATTAAGAGTGAAAAATCGACAAGCACTCGTGGGGTCGCAATTTGATCGACCATACAAGGCACATATCTTCGACCACACGCCCTGAGGAAGGTTCCAAGGAGGGTGTGGTCGCATGTGCGTGGTCGCATGATATGCGACCACATGTATCGACCCCACACCCTATGGTCGTAGAAACTGAAACCACAAGTGCAGCCACACCTACGACCACTCAGCTTCTTGAGGTCTGATTGATTCCAGATGGGATATTTAAACATTTTAATTAATGAATATGAACTCTAACTTAGAATCCATAAATTTATTAGGTTTCCAAGTGGTCCAAAAGTGAATTACAAAGTTTGGAAGAGGAACAACCATCAATCAAAGGTGAGGGAACAAGACCTAAACTAATTGGATAATAATAAACTGTTTACTTTATTGAGTCCAATGCCATGATTGATTCTATGTGTATATGCTTGTAATGTGCATCTCACATGTCATCCAATATTTCTGCTATTATTGTTCATGCATATTTAATTCTGTTTATTTATAACATGATGATGATGATGATGCTAGGAATAGGCATGTGAATGTATGTGTGTGGTTAGTGTGTTGGATGCTAGTGGAGCATCAGGGGAAGGACGTGGCATGGTGGTCTTTGACCTCGTCACTAGACTTTAGCTCTATTTTTACTCAAGTCTTGCCCACTAACATCGTCGTATCACCATTACTTTAACAGAACTATTATGTCGTAGGGCAGCAGGGGAGGTGGTTTCAAACCATGTGGTCTCTGACTCTGCCAGGGGGCCTTAGCTCTGTCTCTATGGACGTATTGAGGGATGCTGGGGTGAGGCCTTGGATACACTGTATGACATTAGGATTGATTAACTGCGAGCCTAGTTTGCAAGCCCTCACCAATAGGGGCTTACGTGTTGGTATGGGTAGGGCATCAGGGAAAGTGTTAGCGGTGTTTGATCTGAACACTTTAACTCTATCTCTATTTTATGGTGGGTGCATGTGGAAAGACAATGGTGTTTGATCCATTGGGCGAATTCACACACTTGTGTATAGAGGTGCGGGGGTCACTAAACCTTTCTATAGCACATTGTAAACTTAAAAACTAGACCAAAGATATGAATTGAATACATGCAGATATTTGTTGCATTATTTTGTTTGCTCACTGAGTCGTGATGTGTGCTCACCCTTTCCACATTGAATATTTTTAGTTCTTGATGCAGGTCCTACTGTGGAAGATTACATGAACACATTGATGAATGGATACGTAGCGACGATGGATGTGGAAGCTATGGAAGAGGCGCATGACCCGTTGTGCAAGTGCAACTCATGTGTTTTTGATTAGCTTAGTTGTTAAGTTGTTGGAACATAATTGATTATTCTATTTTATTTTATGTCTTGAGGCATATTGAAGATAATTGGATACTTAATTATGCTATCACTGTTAGATACTCAGTTCATTAGTATTAAAGACTTCTGCTATCGTTTATTTACTCTGATTTTACTTGTGGAATGTATCTGGTTTAATCGAATGGGCACGGTCTATACGAGATCCTGGTTGAACCGTTGGTCTATGGACTGTTCATCACACCATTCTGGTTGGTTCAGAATTGGGGTGTGATAGCTTGGTATCAGAGCTCTTAGGCTCTGCTCTATTAAACCAAAATATTACCACAAGGGTCGTGAACTGAGTTTGGATAAATTAAAAATCATAATACGAATACACCATAAGCACTTGTGTTGTTGAGACATAAATTAAGAAAGAGAATAATACACGTATGTAAGGGAGAAACAAATTTTGTAGTTAAACCAAAAAGAGAATAAGAAAAATGTACATCCAAATCAGAGTATGGTCCACAACCCGGACAGTTACTCTGTAATATAAAAGGAAAAAGAAATAAATGGTATCATGGAGCAGAGGGTGCTGGAAGAGGAGGTGCCTCATGATCTCGATCATAGTCCTCAGCATATACTCTCGTAAGCTAGGCTACCTGAGTCTGGAGACTAGCTGCCAGATCCACTACCCTCTGATCCATGGTACGCTGAGCCTCCTGAATCTCACATAGCAGTCCCATCATGTCCTCTGGTGGTGGGCGCGAAAGACTAGCTAAGTGAGAAGGAGCCCGAGAAGGGCCAGCTCCAGTAGAATGCTGTGGTGATGGAGGACGTATGGCATCCACGTTGTCACACCCTAATTCCGACTGAACCAGAAGTGTGAGTGAACCATCTCCAAACCACGGCTCATACCAGGATCTCAATAGACCGTGTCAACAAACCATTCCAAGCAATCTAACATAATCAGAGAGTAATAAATAGCAACGAAAATAAATAGATAAACGAACTGAGCTCTATATTATAAATAAAATAATTATCCAAATTATGCCATCATTCACAAACTTAAATAATAAATTATTACAATGTACTATTATAAAATAAACTGTCTCTACAGGAACACACAGAATGAGCACTCGCATGAGGCGTCATGCTCGTCCTCTACTGCCTATGGTCAATGTCAGCGACTGTACCATATGCTGGGGAAGCCATAAAGTCATCAACTGTATACCCTGCATCAAAATCTGAAAAGAAAGAATATATATTAGGGTGAGCTCACAACTTAGCTCAGTAAGGTAAAAGACCAACGCAACATATAAAATGCATGGGATAACATTACAATTGGGTCAGGTATAACTTGCAAAATACTATGGTAAGGTTTGGCGGCCACCGCACCACTATGCACGAGAGTGTGAGCACACCCAACAGTCAGGCTACAATTCACACTACTACTGTTGCCCCACATCACTCACTCTGGTATAGAGATAGAGCTAGAGTCTGGCGGGCAGGCTGAGCCACCATCCTACGTCCTCCCCCTGATACCCTACACCGCACCAACACCTAAACCCCTATTGGCAAGGGCTTGCAAGTGGGTTCCGTTTCTAACCAGTCATATATGTTAGTACAATATATATGGCCCTACCCTAGCACAACTCCCTATGACATAGAGATAGGGCTTGAGTCTGGTGGGCAGGCAGAGCCACAATCCCACGTCTTCCCCCTGATACCCTATTCGCACCAAGCCCGCTAAGGTAGACGGCGATACGAAAAGGTGTTAGTGTGAGGATATATCCAGGGCTCCACTCCCTTTCACATTCCACACACTAACTAAAAACATTCACATGCCTAAACAAATAGCATCCTAGCATACGAATATGCATGAATAGGTAATAAGAATTTAAATAACTAAATGGCATATGAAATGCATAAACAACAAACAATAGACATAGATACAAATGTGATCACAAGAGTTTACTGTTATTTAGTTAATTAGGGTTTGGGGTCTTGTCCCTTACCTGATGCGTGATTGCAAGTCCGCTCTGCGTCATAGGTTCTACTCACGCTGTCTCCAGGTCCTACATGATCATACTCATAGGTTAGAATTAAATTATTAGGGTTACAGTTGGTCAGAACCAAGTCTGGCCAAGCAAATAGGCTTCGGTAAGCATACCGGTCGTGGTACCGATCTCAGTAGAGTGAGACCGGTATGCCCTGTGGTATATACCAGTTTCACTCTGAGCGAGACCGGTATGCGCCTGCGGTATATATCGCAGGCCCATACCGCAGGACATTATAGTCCAGTCGATATGTCCTGCGGTATATACTGCAAGACCATACCGCTGGACTTTGGTCCAGTCGGTATGTCCGGCGGTATACACCGCAGGACCAATACTGCAGGACTTATTGTCTAGCGGTTAGGTCTGGCGGTATGGGTCCGAGAGCCCAAATTCGGATCTCCCTCCCCTGTCGGTCATTAGCTTGGTTTCTAGGATTTTTTCTAAACCATTCTAAGGTCTAAATACTCGTTTAGCCTTCTAGGTTTCGACTATGACGTCGCATCATTCCCAGATTGGATCTTAATGAGAACTAGGGTTTTAGAAGTTCTAGGATTTTAGATCGTTGCACCATTTCACGGCTCTAATCTGAAATCCTAACATCACTAAGGAGGTCGAGCATTTATCGATGTTTGTCGGATGACGACGTGCTCCTCCAACGGAAAATCCCTCTTCTTGTGCGGTCTCCTTCCTCCTTGCTCCTTCTCAGATCTCTTCCAGACGGCCTAGGGTTTGATAAGGAGGAGGTGAGGTGCATATATATAGTGGGAGACCATTCTAGAAAGGTTTCCCACGTTTAGAAAATTTCTAAATTTTTTATTCGGAGTGTGGGACCCGCTGGAGTCTGTCTCCAACCGTTTTTGCACATACCGATCGCATATATCGGTCTCACTCAGTAAGACCGGTACTGAGACCGGTATGTAAAATTTATATTTTTACACATCGTTTCTCATACTTGGATCTCGTGGTTCGTCACCGGCCTCGCCTTTCGGTCCGGTTATGATTGGGAGACCTGTCACAATGTAAACCATGGGTTAAACTGGGTTTTCAGAGCACGATTCTTACAACTCTACCACCCTTAAAAGAAATTTCATCCCCAAAATTTGCAAGTAGGTCTCACACATGTCCATGAACATTTGATCATCATCCTCCTCATCATTACTCTCGTGGGCCTCTACCGCTGCTACTGTTGTCGCCTCCGCATCTGCTGCCTCTACTCGAGTAAGGGGACATACCATAGCATTTCTCTCCTCGCCACTGACCTACACATCTCGCATCCCCATCCTGCAAATGGCCTCCCAGTCAAGGTTAGTTGAAAAAGTATCCTCGTGAATCCTCTCATCGACTAAGTCTACATGCAGGCGAGTGAGCAGAGTGGTGATCAAATGCCCATAGGGTAGGTTACCCACCAGACCAGACATTGTGGCATGGTGCATGGTCCTAATAATGATATAAGGAAGGCAGATAGGCTGTCTAGTGCAGATGCAGTATAGAAGGTACTGGGTCAACTGTGAAACCTTCTCATAGTGTCCACAATGAGGAATCAGGTTGTGCTGAATGATCTTGCAATACACTCGGGGCTCTAGACGTAGGTTAATTGCCTTTATCTGCCAACGATCATTACGAAGAATCTAGTTATCAATTTTAGCACGCATTTGCACTGATAGGAACTGGGGTTCCTTGGGTCCGTAGTATACCAAGGGACCTTCATTTGAGATACCCAGGATATCAGTTAATTCCTGGCAGTTAAATGAGACCCCTACCCCTTTAACTAAACTAGTGATCCTGAGCTCTCTGTCCTTATTTATATCCTTTGGGTTATCCTCCACCTGTAAATTATAGCAAAATTTTTTCACCAACTCAGGACAGGTGCAACCCTCATACAGAATCACAGGGAGCCAGCCCATATCACCAATGCTCCCCCACATCGAATAGGGCAAGGCTGGCCAAGTTGACACAGCGACCCCCTTCCACCTTCTTGCACTTGTACCAGGGATACTATGCCTCTGTTTCAATGGACTTGAAGAGACAGGGATCATGAACTCTAGGGAATTTAGTGTGAGCCATGTTGTCTGCAAGGGCATAGACCAACAAGCAACATATCAAATATAGTAAAAATTTAAAATTTTGGCATTATGATGGCATGATTGGACAAAAGTTTCATTTTCGCCCAAATGCTTGGACTAGAGGACTTACATACGTCATAAGCAATCACACAATGACCAATTTTGTAAGAACTTTCTGTTAATTAAAACAAATTGAAGAAAATTTAAGAAATCGTAAAAATCCCCAAATTCTAGGTCAAAACGTAAGTTTTCGATTGATTGACCTAAACCGATCGATGAAACCTAAATCTCTTAGAGGGCTTTTTTCCGTTAGGTGCCCAATAACAAGGTTTATCAATAAAAATTGAATTTATTTTTATGGCTAAATAGAATTTAATTGGGAAAAGAGTAAAATGGGCGATGAAAACCTAGAATGAGTAGACAAAAGAATAATGGGAATGTGGAACTTACCAAGGAGATTAGGAATTCGGAGGTTAATGGAAGAAACTTCACTCCAGGTGGGTGGTCGGTACTGTAGCAACTCAGTGGAGGTGAGTTGAGTTGTGAACAGTAGAAGACAAAAGAGAAAATAAAGAAAATGGCTCGCAATCGGATTTCAAAAACCTGATTTGGTGTGGTGTGGTCGCAGAATTCGATAAAAAATGTGACCCCACGATCGACCACAGGCTCTCGGTGAGCTGACAGGGTTCATAAGGTCGCAACCTTGTGGTCGAATGTAGTGCAACCCCACCCATTGATCCCACGATGAAAATGCCCTATTTTGACTAATTGACTTGAAAAATTGAAACTTTTTGTCTTGTTTATTTGGAAATTAACATGAGATTAATGTATATTATGCTTGCCTCATATGTTTCCTTGATTTCAGACACTACCACTGTAAGACCCGCATTCCACTAACCCAGTTTAACCGTGTCATGCCAGGTCTTCCCATCATTCCTAGACCAAGTGGACCGAGCGTGTGAAGATATATCACAAACCAAGTATGAGAATCAAGTTAAAAACACTGAAAACCTACATATGGTCGAATACCTGGGTAGGTATGGTCGACCATAAGGAAGGAAACAAAAATCTCAAGTCCAGAACCCCACGATAGATGATTTCGACCCTACGATTGATGGGTTTTGTGACTGTAGCCATCGATCATAAGACCCTAGATCAGACTCAAAGTTTTGGAAACTTTCCTAAATTAAGGGATTGCTTTCCGAATTGAAAGAGGACTCTATATGGAGAGTTTTCCTTTATACAAAGGACATTCCTTAGCCATTTTTCACTCTTTTAGAACATTAATAAACCCTAGAGAAAGAGAAGGGAAGATAAGGAAGAGAAGGAGAAGAAGAAAAAGCTAAGTGCAAAAGCACTGCAAACCCCAGTAGTACAAGGTCAAGTGCTAAACCTTGAAGCACCGCAAAGCAGGTATAACCAAGGTAATTATCAGTACCAACCGCCTATGTATGGAGCATATGCACAGTATCAGCTTGATCACTCCAGACTAATCGAGTGTTTCCTGAAGTTGAAGCCGAAGGAATTCACAGGCAAACCATCAGATCCATTGTGGCTAGCTCACTGGATCGACGAAATGGAAAGAAACTTTATAATGATGACTATAAATGAAGAAGAGAAGGTATTATGTGTCACATTTATGTTGAAAGGTAATGCACACCATTGGTGGAAATCAACTAGAAGTTATCTATTAACAAAGCACACCCAACTGACATGGGTTATTTATAAAGAAGCTTTCTTCGAGAAGTATTTTCCCAGGAGCTTTAGAGATCAAATGGAAAAAGAGTTCTTGAGTCTATACCAAGGACAGATGACTGTAGACCTATATCAACAGCGTTATAAAGAACTATTTTTCTTTGTTCCCTCTAGCATGCAGGAAGAAAATATCAAAACCCGAAGGTTCATCGTGGGACTTAGGAGAAGTATCCGTGAGTATGTATTGGGACTGAAAAAGAAGATTTATAATGAAGCAGTACAGATTGCTCGAGTACTAGAATTGAGCCAGAGGAAAAGTTATTTTGCTCAGAACAGAGGTATAAAGAGGCCTAATGGAAACTCATACAACGGAGGGAACTCAAAGACATTTAAACCCTTTCGTACTCAAGGCTTTAATGTGCAACCAAGACTACTCCAATAGTCCAATCTCAACAGAAGCAAAGTAGTGCTGGAGTTAAATGCTTTAACTGTGATCAAGTAGGACATTATTCAAGGGAGTGTCCTAAGCCAAGGAAGCAGCTACAGCAAGGAATGGTTTATGCAGTTACATCTGAGGATGCTGCAGCATTGCCTGATGTGGTCACAAGTATGACCTGAACCTTTCATTTTGTACTACCTTGTGTGAGCATGTAGACTAAATTAAATCAAATCACAGGTATCATACCTATTAATGCATACCCGCCACAGTACTCTTTGACTCTGGAGCTACTCATTCTTTTATATCTGTGTCTTTTGGAAAGAAGTTAAATCTACCCCTCAGACCTTTAGACTGCAAACTGCTTGTACGATCACCTATGGGATTAGAAATGAAACTAGACAAAGGTTATGGACCATGTCCAGTTCTTATCGGTGAGAAAATTTTGGATGCAACCTTAATCCAATTCGAGATGGCAGACTTTGACGTTATCTTGGCAATGGATTGGTTAGCTCGGCACTCCGCAAACCTATTATGTGTGGAAAAAAATTGACATTTAAAGACAAGGAAGGAGCAGAGTTTAATTTACGAGAACAAAACTTCCCCGTAAAAGAAAGCTCACCCTCTCTGCACTGAAGGCTAGAAAATGCCTCGAGAAAAGAGGAATTGGGTATCTAGTATATGTGGTCAACCTCACCAAGGAAGCACCACGAATGGAAGATATTGAAGTTATGCGTGAATTTTTGAATGTATTTCTTGAGGTACTACCAGGACTACCACCTGACCGAGCGAGAGAGTTTGTTATAGATCTTATACCTAGAGCCGCATCAGTATCGAAAGCACCCTATCGAATGGCTCCTACTGAACTAAGGGAACTAAAGGTACAATTACAGGAATTATTGGACAAGGGCTATATTAGACCTAGCATATCACCATGGGGAGCGCCAGTATTGTTCGTGAAAAAGAAGGACGGTAGCGTTCGACTTTGTATAGATTACCGAGAATTGAATAAGCTTACAATCAAGAATCGATACCTATTGCCTCGGATCGATGACTTATTCGATCAGTTGCAAGGTGCCAAAGTATTCTCCAAAATTGATCTTTGATCAGGATACCATCAGTTGAAGATTAAGGAAGGTGATATTTAAAAGACAGCATTCAGAACTAGATATGGACATTATGAATTTTTAGTCATGTCTTTTGGATTGACTAATGCACCCATAACTTTTATGGAACTCATGAATCGAGTATTCCATGATATGTTGGATACGTCAGTTATTGTATTTATTGACGACATACTAGTCTACTCCAAGGACAAAGAAAGTCATATCACAAATCTAAAAGTCACTTTGTAGCGACTAAGAAAAGAGAAGCTTTACGCAAAATTTACTAAGTGTGACTTCTGGCTGAATAAAGTTGCTTTCTAAGGCCATGTTGTATCCACTGAAGGAATTAAAGTAGATCCTAGCAAAATTGAAGCCATTGTGAAATGGGAAGCACCTAAGAATGTTGCCAAATTCAAAAGTTTCTTAGGCTTAGCTGGTTATTATTGATGATTCATGGAAGATTACTCTAGAATCGCCGTACCTCTCACCAGTCTGACAAAGAAAGAAGAAAAGTTTGTTTGGACCGATAAATATGAATAGTATTTCCAAACATTGAAGGCTAGATTTATATCAGCTTTCATTTTAACTATTTCGATCCCAGGACAACCATTTACCATGTACACCGATGCATCTGGGTTAGGTTTGGGATGTGTCCTTATACAAGGAGAACAAGTGATTTTGTATGCCTCAAGAAAATTGAAGACACATGAGAAGAATTATCGCACTCATGACTTGGAATTAACAGCGGTGGTACATGTTGTCAAGATATGGAGACATTATTTGAATAGAGAGAAATTTCAGATTAAATCAGATCATAAGAGTCTTGTACATCTTTTAATCAGAAGGAATTAAACATGAGACAGAGAAGATGGCTGAAATTACTGAAGGATTATAATTGTGATATCCAGTATCATCCAAGAAAATCCAATGTAGTTGCTGACGCATTAAGCAGGAAAGATATGACAAAATCCCAAGAAGAAGCTAGTGCAAATGCTATAGTGTGTGTCATAGGAAGAGTATTTAATTACGATAACGAGCAGTTCATGATTGATATTTTGAATAAATCAACTGACCAAGGGTTTATTCATCTATTCTCAAACATGTTTGATACATTGAAGATTGTATTTGATTTATTAGACGAAGTGAAAGCAGCTATTAAATCAAACCCTTATTTAAGAACGGTGCAAGAAGACCTTGAAAAAGGTAGGACTAACCCTGACTTCACTTTGGATTCTGAGAAAGTAATAAGATACAAAGGGAGAGTATGTGTTCCTGAAAATGAAGACTTAGATATTAGACACAGACTAATGAAGGAAGCCCACACCACTGCTTATTCGGTACATCCTGAAAGTACAAAGATATATCATGATTTGAAGAAACTATATTAGTGGAGAGGAATGAAAGAGGATGTAGCTAAATTTGTGTCTTAATGCCTGAATTGTCAGCGGGTAAAGGCTAAAAGGCGAAGACCTACAGAATTATTACAGCCACTGCCAGAACTGGCATAGAAATGGGACTGCATTACTGGGGACTTCGTCACCGGATTACCATTGACTCCCCGAGTAGTTGACGCTGTCTGGGTGATTGTGGATCGTTTGACTAAGATAGCTCGTTTCATAGCTATACGACCTTAGTATACCCTAGAGAGGTTAGCTAAGCTGTATGTGGATAATATTGTCAGATTGCATGGTGTACCTGAAAGCATTGTGTCTGACAGAGACCTACGTTTTACCTCAAAGTTTTGGGAAGGATTAAAGAAGGCTATGGGTACAACGTTGAAGTTTAGTACTGCATTCCATCCTCAGACAGATGGACAGTCGGAGCATACTATTCAGGTTCTAGAAGATATGCTTCGAGCTTGTGTCATTGATTTCAAAGGATCATGGGATGAGAAATTACCATTGATTGAGTTCGCTTATAACAACAGCTATCAAGCGACTATACAGATGTCACACTATGAAGCACTGTATGGTAGGAAATGGTGAAATCCTTTATTTTGGAATGAAGTTGGAGAACGGAGTATTGTTGGACCAGAGTTTGTTGAAGAGACTTGTTGAGTGGTCGACATCATTAAGGAAAGAGTTCGAATAGCTCAGAACCGTCAGAAGCAATATGCAGATAATCGACGCAGAGATCTCGAATTCACAATAGGTGATAAAGTATTTCTGAAAATATCTTCTATGCATGGTTTGAAAAGGTTTGGACCGAAGGGAAAGTTATGTCCCAGATATATTGGACGTTATGAAGTTCTAGATAGTCGTGGAAGGGTAGTATATCAGTTAGCACTACCACCATCAATGTCTAGTGTACATGATGTATTCCAAGTCTCACAATTGAAGGAGTATGTCAGAGATCCAACACACGTGTTAACAACGGATCCACCGAATTTGACTGAAGATTTGACGTTCGAAGTAGTACCTTTTGAGATCACTAGTCGGAAGGTGCAACGTCTTCGCAACTGCGACATCTATTATGTGAAGGTTACTTGGAGAAGCCAAAATATAGAAGAAATTATATGGGAAGAAGAGAACGCTATGCAGAAGTAATATCCTCACTTATTCGACTCGAAAGGTATGTGTAAATTTATATAAGAGGGGGGGAGTTGTAAGACCCACACTCCACTAACACGGTTTAATCGTGTCGTGCCAGGTCTTCCCATCATTCCTAGACCAAGTGGACCGAGCGTGTGAAGATAGATCATAAACTAGGTATGAGAATCGAGTTAAAAACACTGAAAACCTACCTATGGTCGAATACCTGGGTAGGTATGGTCGACCATAAAGAAGGAAACAAAAATCTTAATACCAAAACCCCACGATCGATGATTTTGAAACTATGATCGATGGGTTCTGCGATTGTAGCCATCGACCATGAGACCCCAGATCAGACTCTGAGTTTTGAAAACTTTCCTAAATTAAGGGATTGCTTTCCTAATTGAAAGAGGACTCTATATGGAGAGTTTTTCTCTATATAAAGGACGTCCTTCAGCCCTTTTTCACTCTTTTAGAACATTAGTAAACCCTAGAGAAAGAGAAGGGAAGATAAGGAAGAGAAGGAGAAGAAGAAAAAACTAACAAAATGAATTTGCTAAGAAGAGATTGGCTCTCTATCACAGGCAAAGGTATGAACCTAATCTCTAGAGATGTAAACTCTAAGGAATAAGACTTCTACAGAAGATAAGCAATATCAATCTATCATGATCCATGTGATTCCTTGAGTAATTTTCAAGGATAACCATGAGGGATGAGTTTGATGGTTGAGGTTGATAAAAAACTACTAATGATGGCCATAAGATGACCTTAGAATAAACCCCATTGAAGATCAGAAGAACTGACCCAGGAATAACTCGAATTGCATGTAGCCTGTGATTAAAAATCTCAAGGTCGTAGCTATGGTCAATCATAGCATGACCAGCATGACCATAGGATTGACCTTAGGCATTCAGGAAGATTTTAGAAACCATATGGTCATAGCTACGGTCGCACCATATGCGACTGTAGGGTATTGACCGTAGGCAGTAAGGTCGATACAGTATGAGACTACAGGACTAATCAGACACCTATCAATGCTCAGTTTTAATTTTCGACTACTGTAACATGTTACATATGAACCCTAACTTAAATTCATATAACTTTTAGGTTGTTAAATTAATTGAAAGAGAATTACAAGGCTTGAAAGGAGATCGAATATTTCTAATAGGTGAGGAAACAAGACCTAAACTAATTGGATAATAACAAACTGTTTATTTTTATTGAGTCCAATGCCATGATTGATTCTATGTGTGTATGCTTGTAATGTGCATCTCACATGTCATCCAATGTTTCGGCTATTACTATTCATGCATAATTAATTTCGTTTATTTATAACATCATGATGATGATGATGATGCTAGGAATAGGCATGTGAATGTATGTGTGTGGTTGGTGTGTTGGATACGAGTGGAGCATCAGGGGAGGACGTGGCATGGTGGTTTTTGACCTCGTCACTAGCCTT
The DNA here is from genome assembly GCA_028583415.1 of Protea cynaroides. Taxonomy (NCBI): domain Eukaryota; kingdom Viridiplantae; phylum Streptophyta; class Magnoliopsida; order Proteales; family Proteaceae; genus Protea; species Protea cynaroides. Next base: position 76,895,853 of record CM053268.1, read on the forward strand.
TAGCTCTATCTCTACTCAAGTTTTACCCACTAACATCGTCGTATCGCCATTACCTTAACAGAACTATTATGTCGTAGGACATCAGGGGAGGTGGTCTTGGATCGTGTAGTCTCTGACTCTGTCAGGGGGCCTTAGCTCTGTCTCTATGGACGTATTGAGGGATGCTGGGGTGAGGCCATGGATACACTGTATGACATTAGGATTGGTTTACTGCAAGCCTATTTTGCAAGCCCTCGCCAATAAGGGCTTACATGTTGGTATGGGTAGGGCATCAGGGGAAGTGTTGGCGGTGTTTGATCCAGACACTTTAGCTCTATCTTTATATTCCATGGTGGGTGCATGTGGGACGACAATGGTGTTTGATCCATTGGATGGATTCACACACTTGTGTATAGAGGTGCGGTGGCCACAAGCCTTTCTATAGCCTATTGGAAACTTATAAACCAGACCAAATATATGAATTGAATGCATGCATATGTTTGTTGTATTGTTTTGTTTGCTCACTGAGCCGTGATGTGTGCTCACCCTTTCGACATCGAATATTTTTAGTTGATGATGCAAGTCTTACTGTTGAAGAATATATGAATGCGTCGACATATGGACACATTGCCGCCATGGACGTAAAAGCTGTTGAAGATGTGCATGATTCATCATGCGAGTGCAACCAGTGTATTTATTATTAGTTTAGTTATAATTGATTAATGGAACATGTAATGGATTATTTAGTTGTATGTCTTGTGGTTTGGAAATAATTGGATTAAATACTTATTTATTACTATTAGACTCTCAATTCATTATCTGTAAGACTTTCTCTTATTTGTTTATTAACTTTGATTATTATCGTGGAATGTGTGTGTGGTTTGATATGGTGGGTACGACCTATACGAGATCCTAATTGAACCATTGATTTATTGGCGGTTCATCACACTAATCTGGTTAGACCAGAATTGGGGTGTGACAACCACCGTCAGAAACAAGAAATGCCTGGCTATAAAGTAAGTAAAAGGAGACAGAATGTCAACCCATCTCCACCACCTATGGAGACCAATGACAATGAAGGTCAGCAAGGACAAGAAGGAAATATTGGAACTCAACTAGCTGCGCCTCAGAATGTTCACACCTAAGCCAACCCAACCAACTTACTTGCACCACCTACGGATTTGGCTATGGTGGTGATGAATTTGGCACAGCAAATGTAGCATATACAGCAAATGCAAGCCAACATGCAAGCGGCTATGGGTATTGCTTTCCCAGTTGCAAACACAACACCTTTACCTGTAGGACAAGCTAGTACTATACCTGGTGGTAGCAATACTGTACTCCAAGTACCGCAAACATCAGCAGTACAAGGCCAAATGCCAAATCCTGAAGCACCACAAGGCGGGTACAACCAAGGTAACTATCAGTACTAGCCTCCTATGTATGGAGCTTATGCACAATATCAGCTTGATCATTCCAGATTGATAGAGCATTTCTTGAAGATGAAGCCGAAGGAATTCAATGGCAATCCATCAGATCCTTTGTGGCCAGTTTAATAGATCGACGAGATAGAAAGAAATTTCATGATGATAACTGTAAATGAAGAGGAAAAAGTGCTATGTGCCACATTTATGCTGAAAGGCGATATACACCATTGGTGAAAGTCTACTTGAAGTTATCTGTTAAAAAAGCATGCCCAACTGACTTGGGCTATCTAGAAAGAAGCTTTCTTCGAGAAATATTTTCCCAGGAGTTTCAAAGATGCGATGGAAAAAGAGTTTTTGAGTCTGTATCAGGGACAGATGACAGTAGACGCTTATCAGCAACGTTATGATGAACTATTCTTCTCTGCTCCTTCTAGCATGTAGGAAGAAGATACCAAAACCCGAAGGTTCATTATGGGACTTAGAGGAAGTATACCAGAGCATGTGCTGGGGTTGGAAAAGAAGATTTATAATGAAGCTGTATAGATTGCACGAGTACTAGAATCGAGCCAGAAGGAGAGCTACCTTGCTTAGAACAGGGGCATTAAAAGGCCTACTGGAAATACATATAATGGAGGGAACACCAAGACATTCAAACCCTTCCATACTCAAGGCTTTAATGCTGTAGCCAAGGCTACCCCAACAGCTCAATCTCAACAAAAGCAAAGAAGTGCTGGAGTCAAATGCTTCAACTGTGATCAAGAAGGACATTTACAAGGGAGTGTCTTAAGCCAAGGAAGCAGCTACAGCAAGGAAAGGTTTATGCAGTTACTTTTGAGGATGCTGTCGCATTGCCTGATGTGGTTACAGGTATAGTACCTATTAACGGCTTACCCATCAGAGTACTCTTTGACACTGGAGCAACTCATTCTTTTATATCTGTGTCATTTGAAAAGAAGTTAAATCTACCCCTCAGACCTTCAGACTGCAAACTGCTTGTGCGATCACCTATGGGATTAGAATTGGATCTAGACAAAGGTTATGGACCATGTCTAGTTCTTATCGGTGATAAGATTTTGGAGGCAACCTTAATCCAACTCGAAATGGCAGACTTTGACGTTATCTTGGGAATAGATTGGTTAGCTCAGCACTCCAAAAACCTATTATGTGTGGAAAAGAAACTGACATTTAAAGACAAGGAAGGAGCAGAGTTTAATTTTACGAGAACCAAACTTCCCCGTAAACAAAAGCTCACCCTCTCTGCACTGAAGGCTAGAAAATACTTGAGAAAAGAGGAATTGGGTATCTAGTATCCGTGGTCGACCTCACCAAGGAAGCACCACGAATTGAGGATATTAAAGTTGTGCATAAATTTTTGAATGTATTTCCTGAGGAACTACTAGGACTACCACCTGACCGAGCGACAGAGTTCGTTATAGATCTTATACCCGGAGCCACACCAGTATCGAAAGCACCCTATCGAATGACTCCTACTGAACTGAGGGAATTAAAGGTATAATTACAAAAATTACTGGACAAGAACTATATTAGACCCAACATATCACCATCGGGAGCGCCAATATTGTTCGTAAAAAAGAAGGGCGGTAGCGTTCGACTGTGTATAGATTATCGGGAATTGAATAAGCTTACAATCAAGAATTGATATCCGTTGTCTCGGATCGATGACTTGTTCGATCAGTTGCAAGGTGCCAAAGTGTTCTCCAAAATTGATCTTTGGTCAGGATACCATCAGTTGAAGATTAAGGAAGGTGATATTCTGAAAATAGCACTCAGAACCAGATATGGACATTATAAATTTTTAGTCATGTCTTTTGGATCAACTAATGCACCCACAACTTTTATGGAACTCATGAATTGGGTATTCCATGATATGTTGGATACGTCAGTCATTGTATTTATTGACGACATACTAGTCTACTCCAAGGACAAAGAAACTTATATCACAAATCTAAAAGCTGCTTTGCAGCGACTAAGAAAAGAGAAGCTTTACACAAAATTTACTAAGTGTGAGTTATGGCTGAATGAAGTCACTTTCTTAGGCCATGTTGTATCCGCTGAAAGAATTAAAGTGGATCCTAGCAAGATTGAATCCATTATGAAATGGGAAGCACCTAAGAATGTTGTCGAAATCAAAAGTTTTATTAGGTTTAGCTGGTTATTATCAACGATTCATGGAAGATTACTCTAAAATCATCGTACCTCTCACCAGTCTGACAAAGAAAGGAGAAAAGTTTGTTTGGACCGATAAATGTGAAGAGTGTTTCCAAACATTAAAGGCTAAATTGATATCAGCTCCCATCTTGACTATTCCGATTCTAGGACAACCATTTTGTTAGTCCCAGGTTGACACTGAGGGGGGGTGAATCAGTGGCCACTAAAAACTTTTTCACTAAACGATTTGCCCTGATGCTATGAACACTACTGCTAAGAGCTGTTGATCAAACTGTGCTATGCTGTCTTGAGCTGATTTCTTGAGACCTTCTCGCAGAAAATCTATCAAACACATTTCGTGCACACACCAACTACCCACCCACAGGTATCCATACCAGGGGCTTGGTCTGCCAAGTGTGTACACCCGCACCGCAAGACACGGACTTCTATTCCACAATCACAATCACACGCATGGGACACACAATATAACGTGGTTCACCAATCACACATTGTGATGGCTACTCCACGGGGCAATACCCTAACCGGGGGTTTCGGATATACCCGATACACAATAGAAATGCTACGGTTGTACCTACAACCCTGATGCTACAACATCAACCGCATTCACAGCTACAACTGTGCTCGAGGCACCTACCCCAACTCCAGTCAAGCACCCACTTGACAGGTTATACAAAATGGATATCATAAATCATTACAAAACCTTCCCATATATCTCTGATACAATAAGTAGGATTTGTGTGCGTGATTACCTTCCCGGCGTGATCACAGAAGGATTAGTTCTCATCAAATGGATGTTCCAAGCTCTCCAGTAGTGATAGATACGCTTCGTCAATGGAATGGACCTTCGGCCTTCTTCTAACGCATCTCGCACACCATCAGTCACATCAAACTGTCACTCATACTCACACTTCACTCCAAACTGCTCAAATTCCCATGTGTATCAGAAGGAAGAAGGTGAAGAGAGGTTTGTTCTTCAAAGAAAGCTCCAAAACACCATTTCCCCAAAACCCGCAGCTCTTTCCCTTCAAAACCTTGATTTTTCGTTTCAGCAGATTCTGCTCGGAGAGAGAAAGCCGTGAGTTTTTGAATCGCCTCAATCGGAGCTCGGACGGCCAAGATATGGCCAAAAGAAGTTCGGCCAGTGAGATTATTCCAAATGGAATCTCCGGCCTTGATTCGGTGCTCCGCGACGCACCATAGCGACGCCGCATCTGACGCAACGTACATCGTTGTCGTCCGTTGATTGGCGGAGAGAGAATCTTTGTAATCTAACCGTTGGATGGGTCAGAGAGTGGCGGGATCTTCTCAGATCCGTCCGATTGGCTTCATCGCGTCAGGTGCAATCGGAAGCCTCCTTAGCCTTCAGATGCGCATCTTATGCGCATGTGCATCATGCATGCGCTCCACCGAATCAGGGATCCACTCCCGTGCGACGCAAACCACCATTTAATCTTGCTTCCAGCCACTCAGAAGGCTCGCGATGGAATCTTTGCGCGAATCTGACGCTATACCAGATCCCGCATTTTTGACAGCCCTCCATTTGGAATCTTGCTGTCGTGGCTTGATCCAAGCCACCCATACGAAATATTCTCTCTTCAAAATGACCAAAATACCCTTGTGAATGTGTGGTAATGCCCTGTAAGTCGATTTTTTTCCAGTAAGGTTCGGACATTTTCCTTCATTGCGGCATTTCGTCGAACAGGCTGCGTGCATGCCTCGCCCGCCCGCATGCGCGCAGCGCGCTGGCTTTGCGCGCGGCGCGGCGCTGGCTTGCCGCGCGCGCGCGGCGCTGACTTGCTGCGCGCGGCGCGGGCTGCGCTGCGCGGTGCTGCCGAGCAAGCCTTGCGCGCGGCTTGCCTGCGCGCGCAGCGGCTGGCGCGCGGCATGCCTTCGCCAGCGCCGTTTGCCGCGGCGCTGCATGCCTTGCGCGCAGCGTTGGCTTGCCGCGCGCGGCATGGCCTTGCGCGCGGGGCTGCTGCTGCGTGGCCCGCTTGCGTGGCCCGGCTGGCGTGGCCCCGCTGGCGTGCTGCCTGCTGGCTTGCTTGTGGCATGGCCCCCGGCATGCTGGCAAGGCCTGCTGGCCTGGTGCCGCGGGCTTTTGACCGCTGGCCCGGGCTGGCTGCCATGCCGGCCTGGCCACCCAAGGTGGGACCCACCTGGTCCCCACCCATTCTCTCTCCTCTTTCTCTCTCTTCCATTTTCTCTCTCTTCTTTCTCTCTCTTCTTTCTCTCCCTTCTTTCTCTCCACTTCAGATGGACTTTTTCATCAATTAAGCTTCATTCTCTTTGGTCGCTTGACCGACCGGAGAGTCCTCTGGATACTCTCTCTCCTCCAAATCACTTTCTCTCGCTTGGGTTGCCAACAATGACAACACTAAGCACTGACTGGACAGGGTGTCAACAATCTCCCCCTTTGGAATTGTTGGCAACAAAACTCAATCAAAAAACTCCCCCCATCCATGCTATCTTCTCCCCCTTTGACACCAAGTACCAAAGGCTGAATGAGCTCCCCCTTCATATCAACTCCCCCTACATAGTCTCACCTGTAGGAGTGCCCACCGCATCTTTCCAATCCTACAGATGAAAGGTGATGCTATGTAGTCGGCAACTCCCCTACATATCCGCCATCTACAATGTGCTCAAAGTCACTACTCCTAGCTGAGCTCTGAGTTTCTCAAAAGAGTCTTTTGGAAGAGCCTTGGTGAAGATGTCTGCCACTTGATCTGCTGTAGGAACAAAGTCCAATCTCACTTCCCCTTCAAGCACTTTCTCCTTCAAATAATGATATCTGATGTCAATATGCTTGGTCCTTGAGTGTTGCACAGGATTCTTGGATATGTTGATGGCACTCATGTTATCACATTTGATGACCACCGGTTCTTCACGGATAACACCGAAATCCGACATCCGCCTTTTCATCCAGATTACCCGAGTGCATGTAGCTGCTGCTGCAATGTACTCGCCTTCGCTGTAGATAAGGAGACAGACTCTGTTTCTTGCTGTGCCATGCTACTAAGCTCTCTCCCAAAAAGAATGCACCACCACTAGTGCTCTCTTCGTCATCAATGCTACCAGCCCGGCCCGGATCTGAAAATGCCGTCAAAGTGAAACTTCCAATATTTGGATACCACAAACCATAGTCTGTTGTGCCTTTCAGATATCTGAGTATTCTCTTCACTGCCATCAGATGAGTTTCCTTTGGACATGCTTGAAATCTGGCCACTAGGCATACTGCTTGCAGAATATCAGGTCTTGAAGCTGTCAAATATAGTAAACTGCCAATCATTGACCTATACAGTGTCTCGATCAATCGTTGGAGAATCATCTTCGAACTCAACTTGATATTCACCGTCATTGGTGTCCCCACCGGTTTACGGTCCTCCATCATAAATTTCTTCAACATCTCCTTGGTATACTTCATTTGAGAGATGAAGATGCCATTTTCTCTTTGATGAATTTGCAGCCCCGGAAAGTAGGACATCTCTCCAAGCATAGACATCTCAAACACTCGTTCTCATCCTCTCAAAGAAACCGCTTGCAAAGCTTCTCACAAGTGCCCCCCAAAAATGATATCATCCACATAGACCACAACTACCGGTTGATTGCTGTCTTCCGTCATGACATATAGGTTGCTGTCCACAACTCCTCTTCGGAGACCCAACTTATGCAGATATGTATCAAGCCTTTCATACCACGCTCTTGGAACTTGCTTCAACCCATATAGAGCCTTCTTCAACTTGCATACCATATCTTCATCATTGCCGAGTTGGAACCCTTCAAAGTTGCTCGGTGTACACTTCCTCTTCTAAATTGCCATTCAAGAATGCAGATTTCACATCCATTTGATAAACCTTGAATCCTCTGGCACGCCTAATGCTAAGAACATTCGATAGACTCCAGCCTTGCCACAGGTGCAAAAGTCTCATCAAAATCAATTCCCTTCTACTTGAGCATATCCTTTGCATACAAGTCCGGCCTTGTTTCTCACAACCTGGCCTTCTTTATTTAATTTGTTCCCGAAAAACCCACTTTGTGCCAATCACATTCTTGCCTGCTGGTCTAGGAACTAGCTCCCAAGTGTTGTTCTTTTCAATTTGGTCAAGCTCATCATTCATAGCTTTCAACCAAGATTCATCATTGCTAGCTTCATGCACAGTTTTAGGCTCTATCTCAGACAATAATGAATAAGTGGTAGCTTTCATCCTTCCGGTTTCAATGCTCGCATCCGGATCTCCTATCACTTGATGATTAGGGTGAATTCTCAACCATTTGTTATCTTTTGGTCTGCCATCTCTCTGCACTTCAGTATGAATCTCTTGCACTTCAGATTCTTCTTCATCTTGTTCCCCTTTGTCAACTGATAGAGTGTCATCTTCATCAAGTTCTTCAAGAATGGACCCTTTTGGTTCAGTCCCCTTTTGATTCCCTACATTCTCATCAATCTTCACATCTGAGCTCTCAACAATTTTTCCTAGTTCTCTTGTTGTAGCACCTGTATGCCTTACTTTTGAAGGAGTACCCAAGGAATATGCCTTCATCAGCTCGTCATCAAATTTGCCAAGATTTTCTTCCTTTCGCTTGATGTAGCACTTAGAACCAAAAACCCCGAGATACTTCATCGTAGCTTTCCTCCCAAACCACAATTCATAAGGTGTTTTGTTCTCATGAGGCCTTAGAAGACATTCGTTAGTGATATGCACTGCAAGATAGATACCTTCTCTCCGGAAATGCTTTCTTTGTGTTATTCTCTCGCCATCATAGTTCTAGCCATTTCTTGCACCGTTCTCGTTCTTCCTTTCAACCACTCCATTTTGTTGAGGTGTTCTGGCAGCTGAGTGTTGAATTCTTATCCCACTTTCACTGCAGAAGTTTGAGAATTCACTCCATGTAAATTCTTTGCCTTGATCAGACCTTAAACACTTGATTGTGTTTCCTGTCTCATTTTCAACTCTCTTCTTGAATGCTTTGAACTTGTCAAGAGCTTCAGTTTTGTCCTTCAGAAACATCACCCAGGTCATTCTGGAATACTCATCTATAAATAGGATGAAGTATCTCTCACCTCCTATGGCCTTGTGTTCTCATTGGTCCACACAAATCCGTGTGTATCAAGTCAAGTGGTTTACTTGAATGGTACTCCTTTGATTTATAAGTAGCTCTTGCCTGCTTGCCCTTCTGACATGAACCACATATATGACTCTCTGGAGTCTTTATGATGGGAAGATCTCTCACTGCTTGCTCCTTGCTAATTTTAGTTAGTTTTTTGAAATGAATGTGTCCCATTCTTCTATGCCACAACCAATTTTCATCTTCTTGAGTTATCATGCACTTGTTGATGGCATCCGTCAACACATACAGATTTCCAACCCGTTCTTTCACCAGCAGCCCACGCCTTTCCTGTTCCAACCTTGTGGACAACAAAACCTTCATTGTTGAAAGTGATCTCATGTCCTTGATCACATATCTGACTCACACTGAGTAGATTATGTTTCAACCCATTAACGTACAAAATATTGTGGGACTTTATCTTCCCATTGTTAAAGTTCACTGAACCTCTTCCTTCAACTCTGGCGCCTTCATTGTTTCCAAACTTCACAGTTCCTCCTTCTGCAGCATCAAGACTTGTGAATTTTTCTTTGTTGCCAGTCATATGTGTTGAGCATCCACTATCAAGAATCCATGGAGATTGTTTTCCTTTGTTTGCTTTAAGTGCCGCTTGCACCAACAAGGAATTGTTCCCTTTCTTCGTGGTTTTTCCACCCATGTAGCCTTGTCTTTCACTGTAATTGGCTTTCTTGTATTTCTCACCATTTCATTTTCTTCTTCTCTCTCGAATTGGTTTTCTTGGAGGATCTTCTCTTTTCTTCCTCTTAGCTTGCCTTTGAGATGGAAGGATTGTCTTGCATTTCCGGCTATATGCCCAAGTCTCTCACATCTATAGCATATTATTCTCTCATCGCCAAGAGGAGCAAATCCGTTTCCGTCAATGAACACCTGGAGGTCTTTGTTGTCTTCTACATTCCGCCACTCGATGTCCATAGGCATTACAGCCATAACAGTATCCCTCCGAATCCGACTCCCCTGACCGCCCTGTTTCTCCGAAACCCGACCATTCCTCCGAAACCGACTTTGTTTTCTCCGACCGCCTTGCCCGACCGTCTTGAAGCTCTCTTCATCATTCTTGCCATTAGTAGCTCTCATAGCTGGTGGCTCCTTCGCTTTTCTTTCACAAACATAATGGGATTACTTGCAGATCCCTTTTCTTTCATATGCTCGGATAGCTGCTCAAGTATATCCAAGTCCGGATTTAATATGAGAGGATCTCTCGGTAACTCGGAATCTCATCAAGGATGTTGTCTTCCTCCTTGTCTTCATCTTCGGAACTGTTGCTTTCTTCATCTTCCCGTAACCTAACATTCTTATCTTTTGACTTTAGAATGGTTACATGAGGGACTTTCGTAGTAGCTTCAAGATAAGTTTTTGTTTTTGTAGACTTGGCCAGATCTCGCCATAAGTCTTACAATCACTTCCTCAAGCTTCTTACACTCAGAAGTCTTTTGTGTAAGATCATTGTCAAGCTCATCAGCAATTATTTTTGCTTTCCTGAGAGTTTCCATAATTTCAGCATTGATCTCCTTTGCTTGGTTGAGTTGCTCATTCAAGTTTTTGTTCTTCTTTCTTTCGACCCGAGCTCGAAAGTGCGAAAGCAACTCGCTTCAAGGTCCTGGATTGTCATCATCTTCAATTCTTTTCTTGATACTATCACCTTTCCTTTTTGTTGTATCACTCCCCGTAGGAGTCTCTTCCGGGTCTTGCCATAAAGAGAATATCATCATCATCTTCATCTTTAGACTCATCGAGAGGTCATCATGCTTTGACAGATAACTTCTCTTTCTTGGAATGAATTTCTTCTTTCCTTTCTTTTCTTGGCTTCCTTTGGACTCTTCTTCATCAGAGTCATACACTCTACCCTTTTTCTGGCACTTAGAGGCAAAGTGTCCTAAGCCTCCACAGTTGAAACATCTCATTGAAGACTTGTTTTTGAACTTCTCAGATCTCCTTTTGAGTTTGTTAGCCAGATAAGCTATGAGCTCATCATCCGAATCATCTCGTGTCCTCCTCTCGCATCGGTTTTTGAGCTTTCCACCGGCTCCTTCATTTTTAATTTTTTAAAAGCTTCAAAAGCGGCTTCCTTCTCAACTGGCACTGGCTCAAGCATTCTCATCTCATAGGTGGTCAAGATACCATGCAGTTCATCTATGGTTAATGTATCCAAGGTGGCAATTTCTTCAAGGGCTGACACCTTGGCATTATACAATTTTAGAAGTGTCCTCAACACCTTCTTAACCACATGAATCTCTTTCAACTCTTCACCCAATGCTCTGATTGCATTGGTGATCTTGTTTTTACTGTTCGGGTAAAACTCAATTGTCTCACCTTCACTCATTCTCGGACTTTCAAATTGAGATCTCGATATCGCAATTTAGCCTCCTTGATTTTCTTGTCTCCTTCATGTACACTCGTAGCTTGTCCCATATCTCCTTTGATGTTGGACAACTGATCACTCTAGTAAGTTCATTACTTGAAAGTGCGGCTAGAAGTCTGTGACAGTCTTAGCTTCATTTTCTCTCTTCTTCATCTCAACAAAGATCACCGATATCTTCGGTTGTGTGCCCGTACCCATTTTTCACCGCCAACCATACCCCATATCCTTGTGCAATCGGGTAAGCCTCCATCCCGACTTTCCATATGCTGTAGTTGGAGCCATCAAACATTGGAATTCTGTCGTGCCCATGATGTTCTTCATGTGTAGCCATATCTCGGTCTCAATCTTATCCGTACCCGAAAGTCGTCGGTCTTCTTCCCTTGGGAACTCAACTCGATACCACTTGTTAGTCCCCAAGGTTGACACCGAGAGAGGGGGTGAATCGGTGGCCACTAAAAACTTTTTCACTAAACGATTTGCCCCGATGCTATGAACACTACTGCTAAGAGCTGTTGATCAAACTGTGCTATCTTGCCTTGAGCTGATTTCTTGAGACCTTCTCGCAGAAAATCTATCAAACACATTTTGTGCACACACCAACTACCCACCCACGGTATCCATACCGGGGGCTTGGTCCGCCAAGTGTGTACACCCGGACTGCAAAGACACGGACTTCTATTCCACAATCACAATCACACGCATGGGACACACAATATAACGTGGTTCACCAATCACACATTGTGATGGCTACTCCACGGGGCAATACCCTAACCAGGGTTTCGTATATACCCGATACACAATAGAAATGCTACGGTTGTACCTACAACCCTGATGCTACAACATCAACCGCATTCACAGCTACAACTGTGCTCGAGGCACCTACCCCAACTCCAGTCAAGCACCCACTTGACAGGTTATACAAAATGGATATCATAAATCATTACAAAATCTTCCCATATATCTCTGATACAATAAGTAGGATTTGTGTGCGTGATTACCTTCCCGGCGTGATCACAGAAGGATTAGTTCTCATCAAATGGATGTTCCAAGCTCTCCAGTAGTGATAGATACGCTTCGTCAATGGAATGGACCTTCGGCCTTCTTCTAACGCATCTCGCACACCATCAGTCACATCAAACTGTCACTCATACTCACACTTCACTCCAAACTGCTCAAATTCCCATGTGTATCAGAAGGAAGAAGGTGAAGAGAGGTTTGTTCTTCAAAGAAAGCTCCAAAACACCATTTCCCCCAAAACCCGCAGCTCTTTCCTTCAAAACCTTGATTTTTTCGTTTCAGCAGATTCTGCTCGGAGAGAGAAAGCCGTGAGTTTTTGAATCGCCTCAATCGGAGCTCGGACGGCCAAGATATGGCCAAAAGAAGTTCGGCCAGTGAGATTATTCCAAATGGAATCTCCGGCCTTGATTCGGTGCTCCGCGACGCACCATAGCGACGCCGCATTTGACGCAATGTACATCGTTGTCGTCCGTTGATTGGCGGAGAGAGAATCTTCGTAATCTGACCGTTGGATGGGTCAGAGAGTGGCGGGATCTTCTCAGATCCGTCCGATTGGCTTCATCGCGTCAGGTGCAATCGGAAGCCTCCTTAGCCTTCAGATGCGCATCTTATGCGCATGTGCATCATGCATGCGCTCCACCGAATCAGGGATCCACTCCCGTGCGACGCAAACCACCATTTAATCTTGCTTCCAGCCACTCAGAAGGCTCGCGATGGAATCTTTGCGTGAATCTGACGCTATAGCAGATCTCGCATTTTTGACAGCCCTCCATTTGGAATCTTGCTGTCGTGGCTTGATCCAAGCCACCCATACGGAATATTCTCTCTTCAAAATGACCAAAATACCCCTATGAATGTGTGGTAATGCCCTGTAAGTCGATTTTTTTCCAGTAAGGTTCGGACATTTTCCTTCATTGCGGCATTTCGTCGAACAGGCTGCGTGCATGCCTCTGCCCAGCGCATGCGCGCAGCGCTGGCTTGCTGCGTGCGCGCGGCGCTGGCTTGCTGCGTGCGCGCGGCGCTGACTTGCTGCGTGCGTGCGGGCTCTGCTGCGCGGTGCTGCCGAGCAAGCCTTGCGCGCGGCATGCCTTGCGCGCTGGCTTGCTGCGCGCGGCATGGCTTTGCGGCGCGGCTGCTTTGCCGCGCGGCATGGCCTTGCGCGGGGCTGCTGCTGCGTGGCCCCGCTGGCGTGCGTGGCCCCGCTGCGGCGTGCTGCTGCTGGCTTGCTTGTGGCATGGCCCCGGCATCCGGCAAGGCCTCGCTGGCCCGGTGCGCGGGCTTGCCCGCCGCTGGCCCGGGCTGGCCGCCATGCCGGGCTGGCCACCCAAGGTGGGACCCACCTGGTCCCCACCCATTCTCTCTCCTCTTTCTCTCTCTTCCATTTTCTCTCTCTTCTTTCTCTCTCTTCTTTCTCTCCCTTCTTTCTCTCCACTTCAGATGGACTTTTTCATCAATTAAGCTTCATTCTCTTTGGCTGCTTGACTGACGGAGAGTCCTACAGATACTCTCTCTCCTCCAAATCACTTTCTCTGCTTGGGTTGCCAACAATGACAACACTAACTGCACTGACTGGACAGGGTGTCAACACATTTACCTTGTACACCGATCCATTTGGGTTAGGTTTGGGATGTGCGCTTATGCAAGGAGAACAAGTAAGTGCGTACGCCTTAAGACAACTGAAGACACATAAGAAGAACTATCCCACTCATGACTTGGAATTAGCAGTGGTGGTACATCCTGTCAAGATATGGAGACATTATTTGTATGAAGAGAAATTTCTGATTAAATCAGATCATAAGAGTCTTACTTATCTTTTCAATCGAAAGGAGTTGAACATGTGACAGAGGAGATGGCTGGAGTTGCTAAAAGATTAGGACTGCAATATCCAGTATCATCCAGGGAAGGCTAATGTCGTTGCTGACGCGCTAAGTAGAAAAGCAATTACAAAATCCCAGGAAGAAGTTTGCACGAATGCGGTAATGTGTGCCACAGGAAAAGTATTAAATTGCGGTAATGAGCAGTTCATGATAGATACATTGGATGGATCAACCAACCATGGTTTATTCATAAGTTTTTAAATATATTTGTCACATTGAAGATTTTACCTGATTTGATAGATGAAGTAAAAATAGCTATTCAGTCAGACCTCTATCTGAGAATAGTGCAAGAAGACATTGAAAAAGGTAGGACCAACCATGACTTCACCTTAGACCTTGAAAAGGTGTTAAGAAATAAAGGAAGAGTATGTGTTCCTGAAAGTGAAGACTTGGATATTAGATAAAGACTTATGAAGGAAGCCCACACCAATGCTTATTCGGTACACCCTGGAAGCACGAAGATGTACCATGATTTAAAGAAACTCTATTAGTGGAGAGTAATGAAAAAAGATGTAGCTAAATTTGTGTCTCAATGCCTGAATTATCAGCGGGTAAAGGCTAAAAGCCAAAGACCTATAAAATTATTGTAGCCATTGCCAGAATCGGCATGGAAATGGGACTGCATTACTATGGACTTCGTCATCGGGTTACCATTGACTCCCCGAGTAGTTGACGCTGTCTGGGTGATTGTGGATCGTTTGACTAAGATAGCTCGTTTCATAGCTATATGACCTTAGTATACCCTAGAGAAGTTAGCTAAGCTATATGTAGATAATATTATCATATTACATGGTGTACCTGAAAGCATCGTGTCCGACAAAGACCCACGCTTTACCTCAAGGTTCTGGGAAGGATTATAGAAGGCTGTGTGAACTACATTGAAGTTTAGCACGGCATTTCACCCTCAGACTGACGGATAGTTGGAGCATACTATTCAGATTCTACAAGACGTGCTCCAAGCTTGTGTTATTGATTTCAAAGGATCATGGGATTAGAAGCTACCATTGATTGAGTTCGCTTATAACAACAGCTATCAGGCTACTATATAGATGTCACCCTATGAAGCACTGTATGGTAGGAAGTGTCGAACTCCTTTATTTTAGAACAAAGTCAGAGAGCGAAGAATTGTGGGCCCTGAATTTATGGAAGAAACTTGCAAAGTAGTCGACATAATCAGGGAAAGAGTTAGAACAGCTCAGAATCGTCAGAAACAATATGCAGATAATTGACTTCGAGACCTTGAGTTCATCGTAGGTGATAAGGTATTCCTGAAAATATCACCTATGCGAGGTTTAAAACTGTTCGGATAGAAAGGAAAGCTAAGTCTGAGGTACGTCGGGCCATATGAGATTCTAGCTAAATGTGGGAAGGTGGTGTCTCAGTTAGCACTACCCCCATCCATGTCAAGTATGCATGATGTATTTCATATCTCATTATTGAATAAGTACATCCGAGATCCAACACATGTCCTAGCAACGGATCCACCGAGTCTAATTGATGATTTGACATTCGAAGTAGCACTAATCAAAATTACCAGCCAGAAGGTTCAACGTCTACGCAACCGTGACATTTACTATGTTAAAGTTACTTGGAGGAGCCAAGATGCGGAAGAGATCACATGGGAAGAAGAGAATGCTATGCGAAAGCAATATCCTCACCTTTTCGACTCAGAAGGTATGTGCAAATTTCAAGGACAAAATTTATATAAGAGGGGGGAGTTGTAAGACCTGTATCATACTAACCCGGTCTTACCACCTTGTATCAGGTCTTCCTATCATGGTTGGACCAAGTGGACTAAGTACGTGAAGAAACCACAAGGCTAGGTATGAAATTGAACCCAAAATCATTTAATTAGGAGCGTGTGGTCGCATACCTAAAAAGGTGGGGTCGACCACACCTCAGAATAATGAGACCACTGGAGTCTGGGATGTGTGGTCACAGTTTTTGGATGTGTGGTCGACGGATTCTACGACCCTACGTGTGACCACACGATGTTATAACCGACTCCGTGATTAGGAAACCTTCTTAATCTGAAGGGGGTTCTTTTTTAATCAAAGTAGGACTCTATATGGAGGGTTTTCCTCTACATATAGGACGTCCCTTAGTATCTTTCATTCTTTTAGAACTCAAACTGAAAGAGAGAGAAAGAGATGAGGAGTAAGAGAAGGAGAATTGAAGAGGAAGACTAAAAGAAGGAATTTCAGATAGAGCTTTGATTCTTCAACAAGTTTAAGGTATGAAAACATCCCCTACGTCAGTTGAATGCCTAGAATAGATTATGGAGGAGATAGTGATTCAAAGTAAGATATAAATCATAAGACCATGGACAAAACACTAAGGGATCCTTGGAGAATGGATTAAAGTGAAGAATTATGTAAAAGTCTGAATTTTAAGCCATAGAACAATCATAGGAAGGATCGTAATTATAGGCCAAGGAATCAAGACATGAAAGTATTAGATTAAGAGTGAAAAATCGACCAGCACTCATGGGGTCGCAGTTTGATCGACCATACGAAGTACATATCTTCGACCACACGCCTTGAGCAGGGAGGGTGTGGTCGCATGTGTATGGTCGCATGATATGTGACCACACATATCGACCCTACACCCTGTGGTCACAGAAACTGAAACCACAAGTGCAGCCATACCTGCAACCACTCAGCTTCTAGAGGTCTGATTGATTCCAGATGGGACATTTAAACATTTTAATTAATGAATATGAACTCTAACTTAGAATCCATAAATTTATTAGGTTTCCAAGTGGTCCAAAAGTGATTTATGAAGCTTGGAAGAGGAACAACCATCGATCAAAGGTGAGGGAACAAGACCTAAACTAATTGGATAATAATAAACTGTTTACTTTATTGAGTCCAAAGCCATGATTAATTCTATGCTTGTATGCTTGTAATGTGCATCTCACATGTCATCTAATGTTCCTGCTATTACTGTTCATGCATATTTAATTATGTTTATTTATAACATGATGATGATGATGATGATGCTAGGAATAGACATGTAAATGTATGTGTGTGGTTAGTGTGTTGGATGCGAGTGGAGCATCAGGAAGAGGACATGGCATGGTGGTCTTTGACCTCATCACCAGACTCTAGCTCTATCTCTACTCAAGTCTTGCCCACTAACATCTTCATGTCGCCATTACCTTAGTTGAACTATTATGTCGTAGGGCATCAGGGGAGGTGGTCTTGGACCGTGTGGTTTCTAACTCTGTCAGGGGGCCTTAGCTCTATCTCTATGGACGTATTGAGGGATGCTGAGGTGAGGCCTTGGATACGCTGTTTGGCATTAGGATTTGTTAGTTGCAAGTTTGGTTTGCAAACCCTCGCCAATAGAGACTTACGTGTTGGTATGGGTAGGGCATCAGGGAAAGTGTTAGTGGTGTTTGATCCAGACATTTTAGCTCTATCTCTATTCCATGGTGGGTGCATGTGGGATGGCAATGATATTTTATCCATTGGGTGGATTCACACACTCATGTATAGAAGTGCGGGGCCACTAAACTTTTCTATAGCACATTGCAAACTTAAAAACTAGACCAAAGATATGAATTGAATGCATGTATATGTTTGTTGCATTGTTTTGTTTGCTAACTGAGTCGTGATGTGTGCTCACCCTTTTGACGTCAAATATTTTTAGTTCTTGATGCAGGTCCTACTGTGGAAGATTACATAAATACGTCAATGAATGGATACGTAGCGGCGATAGATGTGGAAGCTATGGAAGATGCGCATGATCCGTCGTGAAAGTGTAACTCATGTGTTTTTGATTAGCTTAGTTGTTAAGTTATTGGAACATGTAATTGATTATTCTACTTTATTTTATGTCTTGAGGCATATTGGAGATAAATGGATACTTAATTATGCTATCACTGTCAGATACTCCATTCATTAGTATTAAAGACTTTCGCTATCGTTTATTTACTCTGATTTTCCTTATGGAATGTATCTGGTTTAATCGAATGGGCACGATCTATACGAGATCCTGGTTGAACCATTGGTTTATGGACTGTTCATCACACCATTCTGGTTGGTTCAGAATTGGGGTGTGACAGTAATAATAGCAGAAGCAAATACTAAATGACATATGCTAACATATCATAACATAAATAAGGTTTAGAGTTATGAATACATCTACAATGTTCACTAAAATAATACCCGTATCCAATATACACATAGTAAGAAAAAAAAAAGAGTAAATTTATATTAGTGTTTACATAGATTACACCATCTATCTACAAAATTAATTACAAGGGGGAGGGAGAGAGTATTGGGAGGCCAGTGACAAGCATAAACAAAATCATTGCAGGTGCAGCCCTCGTTGTGCTCCTCGGAATAA
Source organism: Protea cynaroides (assembly GCA_028583415.1). NCBI lineage: Eukaryota > Viridiplantae > Streptophyta > Magnoliopsida > Proteales > Proteaceae > Protea > Protea cynaroides. The sequence goes on from CM053268.1 coordinate 76,914,179, forward strand.
TCCTCGCCCACGGATGATTCGCTCACCAGTGAAGTCTCCATATATTCCACCGTAGAGTAATCTACATCAGAATCAGTAAGCAAATATTGATACTAGGGGTGAGCTCCCATCCCAGTTCAGTAAGGAATTAGATATCACATGCCATGCACTAGTGAGTATGATGAGTTCTAATGTTAGGTCTTGGTATGGTTCTATAAGTGTATTTAGTGTGTATGTCACACCCCGTCTCGACGTATCGAAAATCATGGATGCAAATGGATCACTCGAGGATGAGTCTATCCCCTAATAGGATCACAAAATCAGGGTATATCAACCAATAGTCCACAACCACACACACATATGTACATAACCACCGAAATCAAATAACATAACTGAAGTAGAGTATAGCGAAAAACTTAAAATAAAATCCGATAAGTAGCTGACTACTAAATGATAAAGTATAATAATATCCAACCCATTGTACTTCAATAAATAAAGTAAAGTATCCTCCAAAATGAAATTGTATCAATGGACACCACGTCCCCAATAAATTAAATCTCAAATAATAAAGTTCATAAAATTATCCCGCTCGTGTTTAGGAATAGACACAGTTGTCACATTCGCAATCAGAGTTATGGATATCCTCATCACTAACACCCACATCCTCGAGTTCAATGATATTCACACTTGCATCATCTATAAAAGTTTGTGTACACAAGGACTAAGTTCAACCACCGAGCTTAGTAAAGAAATTAAACATGCAACACATAAATACATAAAATTACAACTACGGTCAGGTATGATAACTATATGTGCCAATTTTGGACAACTAAAACGGAGCCTCCAGGTTGCACGAGTTACCCCATCAGAATGAATGGAACCTCCCTTGGAGCAGATCACCATCTCCCATGTATAGGTCCAACATTTTGGTCCCCGACCTCGACTCATCCCAAGTCCACCCATATGACACTTAAGGAGATTGTAGTCCCACTAGTTGACTCGCCTGCTCATTCACAATACTTCAGAATTGGGGAGCATCGCAGCTACGATCATACACCTTTTTATTGAACCGATGCCAATACATAATCCCCTATTGGCTAAGGGTACAGTTATATGGGTATTTCTGTACAACTAACCATGTCCACCTAATTATTCCATATTACTGAACCATAACCTAGCCAAGCTTCTAACCCCGTCCAAGCCCCCACATAGGACATCATGACTTGACTAGGTTACTAGGCCAATGCAAAGCAGTGCCCAATAAGAAATGGTGAAAGCATCTCATTCCATCCACCTTCTTCCTTAGCAAGCATAACCAAACATCATGCGTCAAATAGACCAGCAACACCTTTCATGGAGTGGTTGCAAAATGTCTCATTCCACCCACTTCCAAACCACTACAGGTATCATTGATCGCATAAAGATATTAATGCATATGTATGAACAAACAAGATAGTTTATTGGATGGCATGTTATCATTCTCACAACAATCATCATAGAATAAAATCATACCTAAACAAAGGTCTAATCCCCTTACCTGAGAAGCAAATGTAAATAACTACCCAAGCACGGTCCGAAAAGGCCTCTCTAGGTGTCCTTGTATCTCTATCAATATCGTAGCATTTAAATGTTAACCCTTGTCTATCATTCATCCTTAACTTACTGTTTGTTTTAGCGTTTCATTAGGTGTTGATTACCATTCTTGGTCTGAAAGTTAATCCAACCTTCGTCAAGCTTGCTGTCCATGTAAGGTAGGTGGTATGTAGATGGATGATCAACTTGATGGTCCATCCTCACCCTTTGTTATGCATAATTCAAAGAAGGACATCTTCTAAAGAAGATATGTGGTTCTTATACTCAAAACATGATCCAATACGCTGCACGATAGCTCACTGGTCGAGCCCATAGGGTGCAGCTGGTAAACTACACGCAGTAAGTGCCATCGGCCACACCACAAGGTCCTACCGTATCTATATTAAGCTGTAGCTAGTGGTCGCGGCCATCCCTCACGGCCTGACCAAAATGTCTGACCGCACCTTTAGGGTGCTGTCAGACCTTAGCCTGTTATCTTTTTCTCATGTGTGTGGATGTGCGGGTTCTCCATCTGCATGCCCATCTAGACAGTGTCTAGTCGGACGGTGCTCGTTCAGTCTAGATTTGATATTAGATCTTCGAATCCGAAAGGGATACGTGGATCTCGTATCCTATGGTCTTTCTCGTTCACCGAGGGGTCATGAATGGTCTCCTAATCATTTAACATCGAATCTTTCTTTCCATACCATTTGTACTGACCACGACCCACGGTGCGATTTCGTGAGCAGTAGCCTATACACTCATTGTAAGACCCACACTCCACTAATCTGGTTTAATCGTGTTGTGTCGGGTCTTCCCATCATTGTTGGATAAAGTGGACCAACCGTGTGAAGAAGGACCACGAGACCAGGTACGAGAATCGACTTGAAAACATTAAAAATCAAGTGTATGGTCAACTACCTGGGTAGGTATGGTCGACCATACGATAGAAAATAAAAACCACTGATCAATAGCCATACTGTCGATGTTTTCAAGATTACATTAGACGGATTATGCGATCGTATGTCTGACCGTAAGACCCCAAATTAGACTCTGAGTTTGGAAACTTTCCAAATAAAAGGAGGATCTCTTTTTTTATTGTTGGAGAGTCTTATATGGAGAGTTTCTCTCTATATAAAGGGCATTCCTCAACCTTTTTTTTTACTCTTTTGGAACATTAACAAACCCTAGAGGAAGAGAAGGAAGAGAAGGAGAAGGAGAGAAGACTAAGGAGAAGGCTGAGAGAAGAGTTCTACAGACTCTCTGCAACAAGTAAGGTATGAACCTTGTCTCTGTAGCCTTAGAACACTAGGATTAAGAGTTTCAAAGTAAATTGTAATACCAAACCCAAAGTAAGGATTCAGTTATGTGATTTTCTATGTAGATCTCAAAAAAGAAAATACTAGAGAATGGGTTAGGGTATTATGTGAAAAACTAAGATTTTTGGCCTTAGAATGATCATTAGAGAGGACCCCATTGATGATCCAAGAGGAAGAACTCGGATTGAAAGTAGATTTTGATCAGAAACAATATAGTCATAGCTATGGTCGACCATAGCATGACCAGAGTATCGACCATAGGCATTCGGGAAGAATTCAGGAACTGTATGGTCACAGGTATGGTCGCATATAGTGCGACCATGGGGTATCGATCGTACATGATAAGGTCGACACAGCATGAGACCATAGGACTAATCAGACACCTGTCAGTGATCTGTTTTAATTTTTGACTACTGTAACATGGTATATATGAACCCTAATGTAAATTCATGTAACTTTTAGGTTACTAAATTGATTTAAAGAGAGTAATAAGGCTTGAAAGGAGATCAAACTTTGCTAACAGGTGAGGGAACAAGACCTAAACTAATTGTATAATAATAAACTATTTATTTATTGAGTCTAATGCCATAATTGATTCTATGCTTGTATGCTTATAATGTGCATCTTACATGTCATCCAATATTACGGTTATTACTACTCATGCATATTTACTTCTATCTATTTGCTACCATGTTGATTGATGATGATAGGAATAGGCATGTGATTGTGTATGTGTGGTTAGTAAGTTGGATGCTAGTGGGGCATCAGGGGGATGATGTGGCATTGTGGTCTCTGACCTAGTCACCAGACTCTAGCTCTGTCTCTACTCAAGTCTTGCCCATTGACATCGTCATATCGCCATTACCTTAGCAGAACTATTACGTCGTAGGGCATCAGGAGAGGTGGTCTCGGACCGTGTGGTCTTTGACTCTGTCAGGGGGCCTTAGCTCTATCTATCTGGACGTATTGAGGGATGCTAGGGTGAGGCCTTGCATACACTGGATGACATTAAGGATTTTTTAGTTGCAAGTCCAGTTTGCAAGCCCTCGCCAATAGGGGCTTACGTGTTGGTATGGATAGGGCATCAAGGGAAGTGTTGGCAGTTTGTGATCCAGATAGTTTAGCTCTATCTCTATTCCATGGTGGGGTGGATGTAGACAACAATGGTGTTTGATCCATTGGGTGGGCTTACACACCAGTGTATAGAGGTGTGGTAGCTGCCAAACCTTTCTATAGCATATTGTAAACTTAAAAACCAGACCAAAGATATTGAATTGAAAGCATGCATATATTTGTTGCATTATTTTGTTTTACTCACTGAGCCATGATGTGTGCTCACCCTTTCTACGTCGAATATTTTTAGTTGATAATGTAGGTCCTACTGTTGAAGATTATGTGAATGCGTCAACATATGAACAAGTAGCGGCGATGGACGGGCAACTAATAGAGGAGGCGCTGATCTTTCATGCGAGTGCAATCAATGTGTCTTTGACTAGTTTAGTTATATTTTGATTACCAGACTTGTAATTGATTATTTTATTTTTATGTCTCAAGTTACTTGCATACAACTGGATTTAATATTTAATTATCACTGTTAGATACTCAGTTCATTAATTATAAAGACTTTTGTTTATTTTTTTATTATCTCTGATTATTTCCGTGGAATGTATATGGTTTGATACAGTAGGTACTACCTATACGAGATCCTGGTGGAACTGTTGGTTTATTAACGGTTCATTGTATTATTCTGGTTTGTCCAAAATTGGGGTGTGACACTCATGGTGACACCATTAATGGCGGAGGAAGGTTTTTCCTTCCACCCCACCGGGGAGTACCAACGCTACACTTAGTTTACTTGAATCATAGGGAAGAGAAGAGATTACCCATGGTGGTTATTCTTCCCTTGGATTTTCCTATGACAATGTGAATCCGTAAGCCTTCTCTAGGTTTTCCTCCTTCTCCTTCTTCCTTCTCAGATCTTCCTCTCCCTCTCAGACATCCATCAGAGGCTGCTCTCCCTTTACTCTTTGATCTGATAGACTGATTAGAGGGGAGAGACATTTTGCATAGTTAGATGATGGGTATGGGATCATGTGGATCTCATAATGGAAGTTGAGAAGATATCCCTCTCCAAACTACCATACTTAGGCCATGCATACTCAGCTTACCACCTTTAGAAAATCCTATCCTATCCTAGTGGATCCCATGGCACGCTGGTGACAAATCAATTAGTAGCCACGTGCAGCTGGTGGTGTCTGGTGTGGCTGATGGTCACAGTCGGACCATTCTTTTACGTGTCAATCTCAAGTTCATTCGAATGGGGGTTTAGGGTTGCAATTGTTACCTCCACTGAGCTTTGTCAGTCTTGATCGACTTAGTCTGACTCGTTTGGTGTGCTAAGACTTACTACAAGGCAAAAATTTCAAGTTAGGACAAAAATTTAGGTGCAGGTCTTACAACTCCACCTCCCTTACAAAAATTGACCTCAAAATTTAAACGTACCTAACTCATTAAATAGATGCGGGTATCGCTCACGTATATCATCTTTCTTCTCCCACAAAGCTTTTTCTTCATTATGCCTCTTCCACAACACCTTGACAAAAGAGATACTGCAGTTCTTGAGCTCTTGGGTCTTTTGATCTACAATAGTCGAACGTTCCACTTTATAAGATAAATCGGCCTTTATGTGGCGGTTTGGTGGTTAACACGTGTGACAGGTCTCTGATATACTTCCTTAGTATAGACATGTGGAACACGTTACGAATGCCGGATAGGGCTGGTGGTAGAGCCAACTAGTAAGCGATTGTTTTGCTCCTCCCTAGAACTTTGTAAGGTCTGACATATCAAGGACTTAACATTGCTTTCTGGCCAAACCTCTTTATCACCTTGAAGGGAGATACCTTTAGGAACACTTTGTCATGCACCTCAAACTCCAGGTCCTTCCATCTTGTATCTGCATAGCTCTTTTGTCGAGCCTATGCAGTCTTGATTTTTTCCCTGATCAAGTAAACTTTCTCATAGGTTTCTTGGATAATGTTGGGTCCTAAAATTTTTCTTTCACCGACCTTATTCTAGTATAGTGGGGTCCTGTAGTTTCTTCCATATAGTGCTTCATATGGAGCCATGCATATTGTAGCCTGATAACTATTGTTGTAGGCAAACTCCATCGGTGCTAAATTCTCATCCCACTTGGTCTTGAAGTCCAAAGTACATGCTTTGAGCATATTATCTATTATTTGGATCATCCTCTCTGATTGACCATTGATTTGCAGGTGATATGCCATACTGAATCTCAACTGGGTACCCATTGTGTTCTGTAGTTCTTTCCAGAAACAAGAGGTGAAATGAAGGCCTCAGTCTGAGACTGTATTGGTAGGCACTCCATGTAATATGACAATGTTGTCTATGTAAAGCCTCAACAAGTGGTCTATAGTATACTGTAGATGAACAACAATGAACCTTGCAGTCTTGGTCAACCGATCAACAATTACCTAGACAGCATTTACAGCTCATGCCATTAGCGGTAAACCTATGACAAAATCCATTGTTATATGGTCCCACTTCCATTCTAGGACAGGCAATGGTTGCAGCTTCCTTGCCAGTATCTGACGATCAACTTTTACTTATTGACAAGTCAAACATGTATAAACAATTCTGGCCACATCGGCCTTCATTCCTCTCTACTAAAAATTCTTCTTCAGGTCTTGGTACATCTTTGTACTGCTAGGATGCATGGAGTAGGGAGTTATGTGTGCATCCATCATGATGGTTTCCTTCAAATTTTCTCACTTTCAGGTATACATACTCTCCCCAAAAAATATAGTAACCCATTGTCACCCTTGGCAAAGTCAGGGACTAGGTTACCCTTATCAAGTTCCATTAGGATCTTTCTTTGATGTGGATCCTTTGGTATAGCCTCCCTTATGTTCTCAGGTAGCATTCATTTGATGCTCAATGCACTAAACAAGGCAGAAGTAGACATGACAAAATCTTCGAGTAAGGTTTCTGTAGTTGTCTTGCTTGAAGTGATTGGAAAATAAGTCATGGCCACATGTGCAGCCATATAGGCTTCATCTTCTTCTTTCGATTCATCATCCTTACTCATATAGACGACCTTCCTGCTTAAGGCATTGGCCACTACATTGGCTTTCCCTGGGTGGTATTGTATATCTATTTCATAGTCCTTTAATAACTCTAACCACCGCCACTGCCTCATGTTTAACTCTTTCTGATTAAAGAGGTAGACCAAACTCTTATAGTCTGACATGATTTTGAAAGCAACTCCATACAAATAATGTCTCTATATCTTCAATGCGAAGACTACCACTGTCAATTCGAGATCATGCATGGGGTAGTTCTTGTCGTGATCTTTCAATTATCGTGATGCATATGCAATGACTTGGTCATGTTGCATCAATACACATCTCAGTTTTATATTGCATCAGTTTATAACATATATCCTGTGTTTCCACTTGGTACGATTAATATTGGGGCTGTCACGGCCTTCTGTTTCAATGTCTAAAAGCTTTCTTCATGCTTTGCAGTCCATTCAAATTTTGAGCTTTCTTAGTGAGTTAGATTATAGGCAAAACGATTCGTGAGTAGTCTTGTATGAATCACTGCTAGTATCCTACTAAACTGTGAAAACTTCTCACTTCAGTGACTATCTTTGGGGCTTCCCATTCTAACACTGCTTGGACCTTACTGGGATCCACAGCTATTCCCTCCCCAGAGACTATATGGTCCAGGAATGCTACCTTTCTCAACCAGAACTTACATTTCTTGAACTATGCATATAGCTTCTCTTTCTCCAATTAATGCAGAACCTTTCTTAGGTGTTCTTCGTGTTCTTCATAGCAGCTTGAATACACGAGGATATTGTCAATGAATACTATGACGAATCGGTCCAAAAGGTCATGGAACACTCTGTTCATCAATTCCATGAGTGATGCAGGAGAGTTAGTCAATCCGTATAACATGACCAAGAATTCGTAGTGGCCATAACGGGTCCTAAAAGCAATCTTCGGAATGTCAGCCTCTTTGATTTTCAGTTGGTGGTAGCCGGATCAGAGGTTGATCTTTGAAAATACAGAGGCTCCCTACAATTGATTGAATAAGTCGTTGATCCTGGGTAATGGGTACCGGTTCTTAATGGTGAGTTTATTCAAATCCTGGTAATCGATATACAATCTTATGCTTCTTTCTTTCTTCCTGACGAACAAGACAGGTGCTCCCCAAGGTGATATGCTTAATTTGATACAACCCTTTTTTAGCAACTCTTGTAATTGAATATTGAGTTCTTTTAATTCTACGGGTACCATCCTATAGGATGCCTTTGACACGGGGGCTGATCTTAGGAGTAGATCGATTACGAACTCCGTAGCCTTATCAGGTGGAAGACCCGGTAGGTCTCTTGGAAACACTTCTGGGAACTCACACACTACCCTTATATCTTTTAACTTGGGGATTTCAATGGTAGTATCCACTATGGATGCAATGTATCCAGTACGACCCAGAGTTAGCAATTTACAGGTGGTCAAGGCGGATATGAACAACTTCTTCTTCTTCTTTGGCTTATCTCCAATGAACACGATCAGTTCGCCACCATCTATTTCGAATGAGACTTTTCTCACTGCACAAAGGATGCTGGCCTTGTGGGTGGATAGCCAATCCATTCCCAGAATGACATCAAAGTTTGACATATCCATAAGGATTAGATTCACATCTATTTATCTATCACCGACTTGCACTTGACATGGTTTGTGGTAATAGCATAATTCTACTTGATGTCCCAAGGGTGTGTTGACCATGAGTTGTGACTCCAAATGCCTTAGCAGTGTTCCCAATTTCTTGGCGAAAGTAGGGGATACAAACTAATGGGTTGCACTCGAGTCAAAAAGGACTCATGCTGGCAAGTAGGAGATGTTTAATGTTCCTAATTGTACGTAGCATATTAACTCAACATGCATTTATAAAATCTTAGCTCGTAGGTTCGAACAATTTAAATTTAGTGTGGAGGAAGTACCTGTCACCACACTATTGGATCTTTCAACATCTTATGTTGTGGTGGCATAGACCTTCCCCTGCTGAGGCCCTTGTTTTGTTGGGTGAGGACAGCTTTTGGCAATGTGTCCCTCTTGATTATAGTGAAAGCATCTCATTAGGCTAGGTGCTATATCGAACGGGACAGGGGCAGCAATCCTCTTGGTAGGTACCTGTGTGGTTGCTTTCTTGCCAACAGTGGCCTTGAAAGGTTTCTTAACCACGTGGGCATTAGAGAGAGTATTGGCATGCTTAATGGCAAAGTTCATTTGCCTATCTCTCTGTCGATCTTGGTAACTATCCCTCTGACTGTCTTCGATTACCTTGGCTATCTGAACGACACTAGCATATGTGGTATGGCTCTGAGCTTTTATAAGGGCTCTCACGCCTCTTTTCAGTCCATCAGCATGTCTCTTGGCCTTCAGTGCATCAGTGCGCATGCTAGGATTGGCGAAGTAGTACAGCCTTTCGAATTCCTATTGGTATTCTGTAACTGACCTCTATACTTGGCTACATGTCAAATATTCAGCTTCTTTCTGATCCCTGTAACTTTGAGGGAAATGATTTCCAAAAAAGGCCTTTTTGAAATTTTCCCAAGAGATAATGCCATGCTTAGCTTCTAGTATTGGTCAGGTAGACTCCTACCAATTATTGGGCTCATCTTCGAACATAAATGTGGCATAGAGGATCTTTTGGTCATCTGAGCATGGCATCATCCTTAATTGCACAAAGAGTGCAGCAGTACACCAAAGCTTTAGTAGAAAGCTTCCACTTTACCCTTGTCCAATACCTAATTTTGTTAGGTTTGTTTCATAGCTTTTAAATCAGCATAAACAAGTCTTAGAGTCCATGCATGGGTCCCATAGAAGGCCAGGAACCGAGAGGATGGTCTTTTTATTCATTACTAGGATAAATAGTCAAGATAAACTGAACCAGCAGACAGAACCAATAGAGGATTCCACCGGTACAATCAATCGGTTAACACTTAGAATATTTTCTAAGTTGACAGAACAGGAAGGAGGAGCAGATGCTCGACCATCCGACTGGTCATCCGGTTTGTTTACTGTATAAACCCTAAAATTCCAGTAGGTTTTTCGGAAGCATTGTCGGGTGGTCATTCATTTGGTACTGGCTCCGCTTAATCATTAAGCCTAAATGGAAGATTCGAACCAAGCGGATCCATCGGGAACCGATTGGATGGCTGGGAGGCCAGTTTGGAGGAACGTGCCTTCGGGACAAGACTTTGGTATGTTCATTGGTCATAAGCTAAGGCATTTACCTTGATGGAGTCATAGTTTTAAGCTAAGTAGAAGAACAGACGTATTCGTGGATCTGGTTCGTGGCATCGGTCCAGACCCAGAAACTAGGTCATGAATTGAGCTTGGTCTGTAAGCTTGGGAGACTTGTTTTACACTTCAATATTCCCATTTTAGTTCGTGGGGAACTCATTCCCACCATTATTATGCACAATGAGAGCCATTTATGACTCCAATAGCTCCCTCAATGGAGTTGGTGAACCAACCCTAGCTTTTCTAGGTCATTATGAAATCTCCATTAATGGAGTTTCAACCACCAAGGTTGTTACACTTATTTACTAAAGGAAAGTGGGAGGAAGGTAAACCTTCCTCAATAACTCCTTAAGGAGTGAGAAAAACTAAACCTAGGTTTTCTTGGTCATTAATGGTGGTCATTATTAATGGTGCTCAACCACCATGGTTGCTAGCCATTAACATAAGGAAGAAGGAGGAAGTTCATGAATATACCTCTAAGGAATAGGGCTAGGGCTTGAGTTCCTTGAGCTTCAAGTTTTAACTCTTTACTTTTTCTTCTTCTCTATCCTCTCTCAGTCTTTCGGTTTCAAGGAAAGGAGAAAATAGGTGCAAGGCTCCTTTTATAGGAAATTAGGGAGAGAGAGTGTGACTGGCTCAAGCTCAATCAGTGTATGTCAATCGGGTGAACGATACACCCGTACGATCCACCGATTGGGCCAAAACATACCCTTTGGACCATATCTTTGGCCTAGATGCTTTGGGATGCATGCTCTCTCCATCTAAGGCCTATTAGGACACCCTATACTACTAAATACAAGTAGTGAAGACTTACCTAAGGTTTGGATACCATTATTAGGTCTGCATCAGGTGCTCCATCACTCGATGTGTTGAGACCTGGCACAAGAGGAATAGAGGTTAGTGAGGGATTCTGCGTGCTGGTTTCACATCTATCCCCTACCAGGATCACAAAATTGGGGTATATAAACCAATAGTCCACAACCACACCCACATATATGTAAATAACCACCGAAATCAAATAACATAACTGGAGCAGAGTATAGCGGAAGACTTTAAATAAAATCCAATAAGTAGCTGACTATTAAATGATAAAGTACAGTAATATCCAACTAATTGTACTTCAATAAATAAAGTAAAGTATGCTCTAGAATGAAATTGTATCAATGGACAGCACGTCCCCAATAAATTAAATCCCAAATAATAAAGTTCAGAAAATTATCCCGCTCATGTCTAGGCATAGACACAGTCGTCACATTTGCAATCAGAGTTAAGAACATCCTCATCACTGACACCAGCATCTTTAAGTTCAGTGACATTTACACCTGCATCATCTATAAAAGTTTATGTACACAGGGAGTAAACTCAACCACCGAAACATGCAACACAAATGCATGGAATTACAACTGCAGTCAAGTATGATAACTGTATGTACCAACTCTAGACAACTAAAATGGAGCCTCCAGGTTGCATAGGTCACCCCCATTAGAGTGAATGAAACCTCCCTCAGAGTGGATCACCATCCCTCATGTCTAGGTCTGGCATCTCTCTCGGTCCTCGACCTTGACTCATCCCAAGTCCACCCATGTGACACTTGAGGAGATGGTAATCTCACTAGTCGATTTGCCCACCCATTCATAGTACTTCAGAACTGGGGAGTATCATAGCTATGATCATACCACTTTTTTATTGAACCTATGCCAATGCATAACCCCCTATTAGCTAGGGGTATAGTTATATGGGTATTTTTGTACAACTAACCATGTCCACTTAATTATTTCATATTACTGTAACGTAACCTAGCCATGTTTTCGACCCCATCCAAGCCCCTACATAGTACATAACGATCTTGCTAGGTTACATAGGTCAATGCAAAGCAATGCCCAGTAAGAAGTGGTAAAATAGTTTCATACCACCAGCCTTCTTCTTTACTAAGTGTAACCAAACATCATTCGTTAAACAGACCAACAAAACCTTTCATGGAGAGGTTGCGAAGGGTCCCATTTCACCCGCTTCCAAACCACTACAGGTATTACTATTCACACAGATATTAATGCATATGCATGAACAAACAAGACAGATTATTGGAGGGCAAGTTATTACACACAACATGTTATCATTCTCACAACAATCATTATATAATAAAATCATAAGCAAACAAAGCTCTAATCCCCTTACTTGAGAAGCAAATGGAAATAACTATGGAAGCACAGTCCAAAAAGGCCTCTCTAGGTGTCCTCATATCTTTATCGAAATCGTAGCATTTAAATGTTAACATGTCTATCATTCATCCTTAACTGACAGTTTGTCATAGCATTTCATTAGGTGTTGGTAATTGTTCTTGGTCTGAAAGTCAATTCCAACCTTAGGCTTGCTGTCATGTGAGGTAGGTGGTGTATGGATGGATGACCGACTTCATCCTCATCATTCGTTATGCATAATACTAAGAAGGACTTCTTCTAAAGAAGACATGTGATTCTTATACTCAAAACATGATTTAATACACTACACGACAGCTCACTGGGTCGAGCCCATAGGGTGTTGCTGGTGAATTATGTGCGGTAGGTGCCATCGACCGCACCATAGGGTCCTACCACACCACAGGGTCCTACTGTACCTATATTAAGGTGCGGTTGGTGGTCGCAGCCGTACCTCATGGCCTGACCCAAATGTTTGATGACCCCCAACCACACCTCACGACCTGACCAAATGTTCAGCCATACCTTTACTGTGTTGTCAGACCTCAGCCAGTTATCTTTCTCATGCATGCGGATGTGCAAGTTCTCCATCCGCCTATCCATCCAGATAGTGTCCAGTCAGACAGTGCTCGTTCAATCTGGATCCGAGATTAGATCTTCGAATCCGAAAGGGATCTGTGGATCTCGTCTCTTATGGTCTTTCTCGTTCACTGAGGGGTCATGAATGGTCTCCTAATCATTTAACATCGAATCTTTCTTCCCATACCATTCTTGCTGACCACGACCTACAGTGCAATTTCGTGAGCGATACCATGTACGCTCATGGTGGTGCCATTAAATGTGGAGGAAAGTTTTTCCTTCCACCCCACTAGGGAGTACCGACACTACACTTAGGTTACTTGAATCATAGGGAAGAAAAGAGATTACCCACGGTGGTTATTCTTCCCTTGGAGTTTCCTATGATGACGTGAATCTGCAAGCCTTTTCCAGGTTTTCCTTCTTCTCCATTTTCCTTTTCAAAACTTCCTTTCTCTCTCTCTCTCTCTCTTTCTCTCTCTCTCTTAGACGTGTGTCAGAGGTTGCTTGTCACTACCCATTCTGGAGAATTGGGCATGATATCTGTGTCAACCTGAATACATCTAAGATGACTACCATAATGATTAGAATATAAATCCCTCAGTCTACACAAACACTATCCATAATAATGAAGAAACAATAATAACATTAACGGAAGCATTAATATGTAACAGATGCACTGATATCATACCTCATAATATGTATCAGTTATGAATCACAAACCATTGTTCTCTACAAAATACTTCTATATCCAATATATACTTAACCAAATCAAAAAAGATTTAATCTATTACATTGTTTTGATAGACATCTCCATCTATCAACAAAAAGAATCATAATATATTAGTAAGGGAAAGAGTAAGGGGAGGACTACGTCATATGTAGACATAGTCGCTGCAGGTGCAGCCCTCATCGTGCTCTCCACCAACGTTATCATCTTTAGCACAACACTAGCTAGAGGGGACTCTATAAACTCAGCAATATAGTAGTCACCTGCAACAGAATCTAAAAAAAAGTGTTGACACGAGGGTGAGTTCCCATCCCAGCTCAGTGAGAAATCTCGTATCACATGCAATGCATACACAATGATATGAAATGTTATTTCAACATTAAGTCTCAAGCTTATGTTATTACTTGGTATCATATTGAGATTTGACCCAATGCTTTCAGTCTTGCTTTTGGCTGCTGGCCTCCAACTCTTATATAATGGGCAAGTGTAGAAGTTGAATGTACCACCCCGGACCGTAAAACAACTTCTATAAGTAAACCCCCATCCAGGGCTATAACCCCTTCAGGCTTGCCACTTCCCATCATGGACTTCGTCTCACATTAGCTACCGTGCTCCAACATGTCATTGACTCTTCCTTCGGGTCACCCAACCTTTGGAAGTATGAGCCTATGCCAGTATCTTAACCCCTATTGGAAGTGTGTAAGAAATAGGGAATGGCACCACCTATGTCTATTATGTACATTCATTTCATTTTGGCTGCCCACCAACAGAAGTCTCCAGCTCACCACTCCCATGGATCACCGTACCCCCAATAGCATGTCAACAAAACCATTATGATGCCCACCAACGAAGATCCCTAGCTCACTACTCCCATGGATCACCGTGCCCCCACTAGTGTACTTACAATCCAATATGATCCGTGGGCCTATGCTCCTACGCACTACGCAAACCATCATACATGGTTGTACATATACTTTATTGCAAAACTATGTCTCAAAGGAAATCCCTAGCTCACCACTCCCATAGATCACCATGCCTCTACTAAGGAATAGCATAAATAACACGGTCCATGTATTGTGCTTCAACATGCCACACGTCCATCATACCCAATCATCATACTATACATTCTTAGTTGTTATAATGCAATGCGTGTTCATATATAGCAGAAATGAAAAGTATGTCATTAAGCACAACCTAAGCATGTTACTAAACAAAAGTAGACATGTAAAGGATGCCTTATGTCTATGGACTAGACCCCTCACTTGATTGCACTTAAAGTGCAGTAGTACTATGAAGCTTGATAGAAAGTTTCAACCTTGCCTATATCTGACACCTATTTAAGCATATAAGGTTCATTAGTTGGTTGTATAGCTTTTAACTAGCATGGATAAGCCTTACATATCCATATACGGGTCTCAAGACAAGCCAGGAACCCAACAGTTAGTCTTCTTAATCATTACTAGGCATACTGGTAAAAAAAGACTGAATCGAAGGATATAACCGGGTGGTGTATCCTCCAAAAATCCCATCTGATTAACACTTAGAACATTTTCTAAGGAAGAAGACAATCGAATGGTCTAGCATCCGACAAACCATCCAGATTTATACACTAACATAACAGTGGGTTCCAATAGGTCATTTAGAGGCTTTGTCGGGTCCTGTATCATTTAGTACTGCCTCCGCTTAGTATTAAACCTAATCGGATGGTCTAGATCAATCGAACCCATCAGGTATCGGGGGAAGGTAATCGAAGGGTCATGCCTCCATGGGAGTCCTCTGGTAAGGAGCCTCCAGTTGTTCCTTGGTCATCAGCCAAGGCATTTGCCTTGGCAGAGGCTTGGCTTAAGTTACCCAGAGAGGTGGTCTCGACTAGGTCTCTTGTTGGTGCATCCGGTTCGTAGCAAGAAACTAGGTTATGAACAGAATTTGGTTTCTAAGCTTGGGGATTTGATTCCCCACTAATGGCATTCACTTTTGTTGGTCGGGAATCATCTTCCCACACTTAATGTAACTCAAGGGAGCCACTGAAGGCTCCAATAAACTCCATTTATGGAATAGGTGAGCAAAACCTAACTCTAGGTCATTAATGGTGGACAACCATCAAGGTTCCTTAGCATTTAACGACCAAAGAAAGAGAGGGAAAGACAATGGCTTACCTGTAATGGTAATTAGGTAGGGCTTGGAGCTTTGAGTTCCAAGTTCTCTACTCTTCTTCTTCTTCTTCTCCTACTCACTCTCCAACGGTTCCAAGAGGGAATAAAGGAGGCTTGGGTCCTCTTTTGATAGAAATCAGGGAGAGAGAGAGTGTTACTCATCCGAGCTCAATTAGATGCTGACAACCGAGTAGTGCACCATCTGGCAGAGCATCCAATTAGGCCAAAATATGGCCTTTTGGTTAGCCATTTGACCCAAATGCTTTGGGATGCACATCAAGACCACCTATGGTTCACTATGACTCTTAACCTTACTAGGTTTGAGTAATGAAGCTTATCTATGGTGCAGATACCCCCATCGGGTCCATGTTGGATGCTCCATCAGTCGTCGAGTTAAAACTTGACACAGGAGGAATCTAGGTTAGTAAGGGATTCCAAGTACGGGTCTTATATTGCTCTCCCTTCACTCTTTGATCTGATAGACTAATTAGAGGGGAGAGTGTCACACCTCATTCCTGACGTATTGATACTATGGAATGGATGAGATCTTCACATCCTATTAGGGCATAAGAAATTCCCTTTCAGGATCATGAAATGTAGTACACCAACTATTAAACCCCACTATCACAATAATTAATAATAAAATCCCACACCACCAAAATAAAAGATTACAAATCCAGAGTATAGTAGAAGACTAATGATTAAACCATAGCAACTGAAGTTTAAATGATAAAATATAGCATAATCCCACACCCATTGTAAGATATTTAAAATAAGGTAAATAGGTTCATTAGTCCAAATTATTCTTTTGGGCAATACACCCCCCAAATCCAAATAAAATAAATCAAATAAGATTGTTTATCAAGAGATCATTGTGTCTATTCATAGACACAATCGTCACACTCGCACATTCCATCATGGGCTAGTGTCTGCATCGCCAAGGTCAATATCGATCATACCTGCATTTAAAAGAGTTTGAGTACACAAGGGTAAGCTCAACCACCAAGCTTAGCAAGGAAATTAAACGTGCACATACAAATGTATGATATTACCAACTATGGTCTGGTATATAACTATAGGTGTTAGCTTAAGATAACCCACACATGGAGTCTCTGACTGTACGTGTCACACCCTAATTCTATACCAACCAGAATGGTGTGATGAACCGTCTATGATCCAACGGTTTAACCAGGATCTCGAATAGGCTGTGTCCTTTTTCTTAAACCATACACATCCACAACCATAATCAGAGTAAATAACAATAGCGAAAGTCTTTAATACTAATGAACTGAGTATCTAACAGTGATAAAATAAGTAAAGTATCCAATTATCTCCAAAAGACTAAGATATAAAATAAAATAAATTAATCAATTACATCTTCTGAATAATCCAACTAATAAATCTAATCAAAGACGCATGAGTTGCACTCGCATGACGAATCATGTGACTCCATCAAAGCTTCTGCATCCATCGCAGCAACATGCCCGTACATTGGAGCATTCATGTAATCTTCTACGGTAGGACCTGCACCATCAACTAAAAATAATAGACGTTGAAAGGGTGAGCACACATCATGGCTCAGTGAGCAAACAAAACAATGCAACAAACATATGCATGCATTCAATTCATATCTTTGGTCTGGTTCATAAGTTTACAATGTGCAATAGAAATGATAGGTGGCCGCCGCACCCCTATACACGAGTGTGTGAAGCCGCCCAATAGATCAAACACCATTGCCGTCCCACATGTACCCATTATGGAATAGAGATAAAGCTAAAGTACTTGGATCAAACACCGCATGACACTTCCCCTGATGCCCTACCCGTACCAATACGTAAGCCCTTATTGGCGAGGGTTTGCAAACTAGGCTCGCAACTAACCAATCCTAATGTCAAACAGTGTGTCCAAGGCCTCAACCCAGCATCCCTCAATATGTCCATAGAGATAGAGCTAAGGCCCCCCGACAGAGTTAGAGACTACACGGTTCGAGACCACCTCCCCTGATGCCCTACCACATAATAGTTCTGCTAAGCTAATGGCGATACGACGATGTCAGTGGACAAGACTTGAGTAGAGATAGAGCTAGAGTCTGGTGACCAGGATGAACCACATTGTCATGTCCTCCCCCTGATGCCCTACTCGCATCAAGTACACTAACCACACACATACATTCACATGCCTATTCCTAGCATTATAATCATCATCATGTTCTAAATAAACTGAATTAAATATGCATGAACAGTAATAACAGGAATATTGGATGACATGTGATATGCACAATACACGCATACAAGCATAGAATCATTCATGGCATTGGAATCAATAAATAAAAATATTTTATTATTAGCCAATTAGTTTAGGTCTTGTTCGCTCACCTTTGATTGATAGTATATCCTCGTTCAAGCTTTGTAATTCACTTTTAAACCACTTAAAAACCTAACAAATTTATAGATATTAAATTAGAATTAATTTCCATGAGTTTAGACTAACAGAAACTGAGGGGTTGCAGGTGTGGCAGCACCTGTGGTCTCAGTTTCTGTGACCACAGCGTGGGGTCACAGGGTGTGGTCGGACATACTCCGACCACACGTGCGACCACACCCTCCCTGAAAACTTTCCGAGGGCATGTGGTCGGACATGTGTATCTCGTGTGGTCGCACATCATGCGACCACACGTGTGACTACACGTGTGTTGGTCGATCTTTCACTCTCAATTCCAAACCTCCATGTTTGGATTCCTTTGGCTTATCATCATGGTCCTTCCTACAATTGTTCTATGGCTCAAAACTATTATTTTATACACCATCCATTGTTTACATAATTTCCTCCATGGATTCTCTTGGAATTTGTCCATGGTTGAATGGTTTGGGTTTCTCCTAAATCCTATCTTCTTCATAAACTGTTCTAGGCTCTTAGTTTATCATGAGGAATATGTTCATACCTTAGGCTTGTTGAAGATTCAGAGTTTTCTCTAAATTTTCTTCCTCCTTAGTCTTCCTCTTCAATTTTCCTTCTCTTCCTTCTCTTCTCTTTCTCTCACTTTCAATTAGAGTTCTAAAGGAGTGAAAGAGGCTAAGGGACGTCCTATTTATAGAGGCAAAGCCTCCATAATATGCTCTAATGAGTTTAGGAAAGAGCGCCCTTTGAATTAGGAAGGTTTCCTAATTTTTGATTCTGACTGGGTTCTGTGTGGTCGGAGGTGGGGTCACAAAATCCATCGACCACACCTTCTAAAATGTCCGACCACACGACCTAAATTCATGTGGTTGGACTCTTTTGAGGTGTGGTCAGTCACATCCGTTTAGGTATGCGACCACAGGCTCATAATTGACTGTTTTTTGGTTGATTTCATACCTGGTCTTGTGGTTTCTCCACGCACTTGGTCCACTTGGCTCAACCATGATGGGTAGACCTGATACAAGGTGGTAAGACCGGTTAGTTCGATACAGGTCTTACAACTCTGCCCCTCTTATTAGAAATTTCATCCTCAAAATTTGCACATACCTTCCAAGCCGAAAAGGTGAGGATATTGCTTTCGCATAACATTCTTTTCTTCCCATGTGATCTCTTATATATCTTGGCTTCTCCAAGTAACTTAACATAATAAATATCACGGTTGCGTAGATGTTGAACCTTTCGACTGGTGATTTTTATTGGTTCTACTTTGAATGTCAAATCATCAGTTAGACCCGGTGGATCCGCTATTATCACGTGTGTTGGATCTCTGACGTACTTCTTCAGTAATGAGATATGAAATACATCATGCACACTTGACATAGATGGGGGTAGTGGTAACTAAAATGCCACTTTTCTACGTTTAGCGAGAATTTCATATGGCCCGACATATCTCTGACTTAACTTCCCTTCTTGCCCTAATCGTTTTAAACCTCGCATAGGTAATACTCTCAAGAATACCTTATCACATACAACAAATTCAAGGTCTCGACGTCGAGTATCTGCATATTGTTTTTGCCGATTCTGAGCTGTTCAAACTCTTTCCTTGATAATGTCGACTACTCGACAAGTCTCTTCAATAAAATTTTGGTCCAACGATACTCCGTTCACCAACTTCATTCCAAAACAAAGGAGTTCGACACTTCCTACCATACAGTGCTTCATAGGGTGACATCTGTATAGTAGCCTGATAGCTGTTGTTATAGGCGAACTCGATCAATGGTAGTTTCTCATCCCATGATCCTTTGAAATCAATTACACAAGCTCGAAGCATGTCTTCTAAAATTTGAATGGTACGCTCTGACTGTTCGTCTGTCTGAGGATGGAATACAGTACTGAACTTCAACATTGTATCCATAGCCTTCTGTAATCCTTTCCAAAACTTTGAGGTAAAGCGTGGGTCTCTATCAGACACAATGCTTTCAGGTACACCATGTAATCTGACAATATTATCCACATATAACTTGGCTAACCTCTCCAGGGTATACTGTGATCGTATAGCTATAATGCGAGCTGTTTTAGTTAGACGATCTACAATCACCCAGACCGCGTCAACTACTCGGGGAGTCAATGGTAATCCGGTGACAAAGTCCATAGTAATGCAGTCCCATTTCTATGCTGGTTCTAGTAGTGGCTGCAACAATCCTGTAGGTCTTTGCCTTTCAGCCTTTACCCTCTGACAATTTAGGCATTGAGACACAAATTTAGCTACATCTGCTTTCATCCCTCTCCACCAATATAATTTCTTCAAATCATGATACATCATTGTACTTTTAGGATGTACCGAATAAGCGGTGGTGTGAGCTTCCTTCATTAGTCTATGTCTAATGTCCAACTTTTGCATTTCAGGATCACATACTCTTCCTTTGTACTTCAGTACCTTTTCTACGTCCAAGGTGAACTCAGGAATAGTCCTACCTTTTTCGATATCTTCTTGTACCGTTCTCAGATAAGGGTCTGATTTAGTTGTGGCTTTCACTTCATCTATTATATCAGGTACAATCTTCAATGTTGTGAACATATTTAAAAATCGATGAATAAACCCTTGGTTGGTTGATCCACCTGGTGCATCTATCACGAACTGCTCATTACCATGATTGAATACTTTTCCTGTAACACACATTGCCGTAGTCGTGTTAACCTCTCCTTGGGATTTTATCATTGCTTTTCTGCTTAGTGCATCAGCAACTACATTAGCCTTCCCTGGATGATACTGGATATCACAATCATAATCCTTCAATAATTCCAGCCATCTTCTTTGTCGCATGTTCAACTCCTTTTGATTAAAAAGATAAGTGAGACTCTTATGATCTGATTTAATCTAAAATTTATCTCCATACAAATAATGTCTCCATATCTTAACAGCATGTACTACTACTGCTAATTCTAAGTCATGAGTGGGATAGTTCTTCTCATGCATCTTTCGTTGTCTTGAGGCATACGCAACTACTTGTTCTCCTTGCAGAAGTACACATCCTAAACCCAACCCAGACGCATCAGTGTACAAGGTAAACGGTTGTCCTGAAATAGGAATAGTCAAGATGGGAGCAGATATCAATCTAGCTTTCACTGTTTGAAAACCTTCTTCACATTTATCGATCCAAACAAACTTTTCTCCTTTCTTAGTTAAACTAGTGAGAGGTACGATAATTCTAAAGTAGTCTTCCACGAATCGTCGATAATACCCAGCTAGACCTAGGAAACTTCTGATTTCTACAACACTCTTAGGTGCTTCCCATTTCACAATGGCATCAATCTTGCTAGGATCTACTTTAATTCCTTCAGCGGATACAACATGGCCTAGGAAAGCGACCTCATTTAACCAAAACTCACACATTGTAAATTTGACGTAAAGCTTCTCTCTTCTTAGTTGCTACAGAGCAGCTCTTAGATTTAAGACATGAGTTTCCTTGTCCTTGGAGTAGATTAATATATCGTCAATAAACACAATGATCGATGTATCCAACATATCATGGAATACTTGATTCATGAGTTCTATAAAAGTTACAGGTGCGTTAGTTAATCCAAAAGACATGACTAAAAATTCATAATGTCCATATCATGGTCTGAATGCTGTCTTTGGAATATCACCTTCCTTAATCTTCAACTGATGGTATCCTGACCGAAGATCAACCTTGGAGAACAACTTGCACCTCGTAAATGATAGAACAAGTCATCAATCCGAGGCAACAGGGATTGATTCTTGATTGTAAGCTTATTCAATTCTCGATAGTCTATACACAGTCAAAGGACCGTCCTTCTTCTTTACAAACAATACTGGCGCTCCCCATGGTGATATGCTGGGTCTGATATAACCCTTGTCCAATAATTCCTATAACTGTACCTTTAGTTCCTTCAGTTCAGTAGGAGCCATTCGATAGGGTGTTTTAGGTACTGGTGTGGCTCCGGGTATAAGATCTATAACGAACTCTGTCACTCGGTCGGGTGGTAGTCCTAGTAGTTCCTCAGGAAATACATCTGGAAAGTCACACACAACATCAGTATCCTCCATTTGTGGTACTTCCTTGGTGAGGTTGACCACGGATACTAGATACCTAACTCCTCCTTTCTCGAGAAATTTTATAGCCTTTAATGCAGAGAGGATGAGTTTTCGTTTACCGGGTAGTCTAGTTCTCACAAAACTAAACTTTGCTTCTTCCTTGTCTTTAAATGTTAGTTTCTTTTCTCCACATAATAGGTTTGCAGAATGCCGAGCTAACCAATCCATTCCCAAGATAATTTCAAAGTCTGCCATCTCGAGTTGAATCAAGGTTGCATCAAAAATCTTATCGCCGATAAGAACTGGACATGGTCCTAACCTTTTTCTAATTCCACTTCTAATCCCATAGGCGATCGTACAAGCAATTTGTAGTCTAAAGATCTGAAGGGTAGATTTAGCTTCTTTCCAAATGACACAGATATAAAAGAATGAGTAGCTCCAGAATCAAAGAGTACTTTAGCGGGTATTGCATTAATAGATACGATACCTGTGATTTGTTTTCATTTAGTCTACATGCTCACACAAGGTAATACAAAATGAAAGGTTCAGGTCATACTTGTGATCACATCAGGCGATGCGGCAGCATCCTCAGATGTAATTGCATAAACCTTTCCTTGCTGTAGCTGCTTCCTGGGCTTAGGACACTCCCTCGAATAATGTCCCATTTGATTACAGTTATAGCATTTTACTCCTTCATTATTTTGCTTTTGTTGAGGTTGGACTATTGGAGTAGTCTTAGCTGCAGCATTAAATCCTTGAGTATGGAAGAGTTTAAATGTCTTTGTGTTCCCTCCGTTATAACAATTTTCATTTGGCCTTTTGATACCTCTATTCTGAGCAAAGTAGCTCTCCTTCTGGCTCGATTCTAGCACTTGAGAAATCTGTACGGCTTCATTGTAAACTTTCTTTTCTAGCCCCAAGACATGCTCCCAAATGCCTCTCTTAAGTCCCATGACAAACCTTCGGATTTTAGTATTTTCCTCCTACATGCTAGAGGGAGCAAAGAAATCTTCATAATGCTGTTGATATGCATCCATAGTCATCTGTCCCTGATACAAACTCAGGAACTCTCTTTCCATAGCGTCTTTGAAACTTCTAGGAAAATATTTATCGAAGAATGCCTCTTTATAGATAGCCCAGGTCAATTGGACATGCTTTGTTAACAGATAACTTCGAGTAGACTTCCACCAGTGGTGTGCATCACCTTTCAACATAAATGTTGCACACAGTACTTTTTCCTTTTCATTAACAGTCATCATCATGAAATTCCTCTCCATCTCATCGATCCAGTGAGTTGGCCATAAAGGATCTGCTGGCTTGCCATTATATTCCTTAGGCTTCATTTTTAGAAAGCGCTCGATCAGTCGAGAATGGTCCAACTGATACTGAGTATAGGCCCCATACATAGGCGGTTGATACTGGTAACTGCCTTGGGCTACCTCAGGATTCTGTACTGGAGCTTGTGTAACTGGTGTTTGAGGTGCTTGGTGTACCGTATTGCTACCCCCTGGTACTGTGCTAGCTTGTCTAGCTGGCATAGGTGTAGTATGTACAACTGGAAAAACCATTCCCATAGTAGCTTGCATATTGGCTTGTACTTGATGTATTTGCTGCAGCTATTGTGCTAGGTTCATAACTACTGTAGCCAAATCTGTGGGTGGGGCTGGCAAGTTTGTAGGATTTGCCTAGCCATTAGCTCCTGGTGGTACCATATTCTGATTCTCTCGTCCTTCAGGATTTTCATGGTATCTTCCTCTACAGGTGGTGGTGGTGGAATTGGGTTACATCCTCGCCTGATTACTCTTCGCCCAGCCATTTCCTGTTTCGGTGGTGGTATTGTCTATAAAATCATAGAACATGTAAGGCAATCATAATATATGTCATTCCCATGTCAAAATCTAACAAATCAATGTGAAATTCCAATTTTCCAAGTCATTCAGTCAAAATACTGTATTTTCCATCGTGTGGTCGATGGTGGGGTTGCAATATGTCTGACCACAGGGTATTCGACCTCACAAACCCTGTCAGCACAGCGAGAGCCTATGGTCAATCGTGGGGTCAAAATATGTCCGACCACAGGGTCTGACCACACGAGGTCTGTCAACTCATCGAGAGCATGTGGTCGATCGTGTGGTCGCAATATGTCTGACCACAGGGTCCGACCACACGAGGTCTGGCAACTCACCGAGAGTCTATGGTCGATCGCGGGGTCGATTGTGTGGTCGCAGATTTGGTCGAATTTTGTGACCACACAACTCCAAATTAGGTTTTTAAACCTGATTTTTGGAGTCATTTCCCACTTTCCCTTTTTCTCTTAACTCAACTCGCTTCCACTGAGTTGCTACAGTGTCGACCACTCATGCTTGGTGATTCTTTCTTCCATTTACGACCTCTGCTCCATTCCTTCAGGTATGTTCTCTACTGGTCCTCATTTTTAAGCTTTCAAAACAAGGTTTTTCTCCATTTATAGCGTTTTCTTCAAATTAAAATTTTTTTAATCATAAAAATTTGATTTTTATTGGGGGCTTTTGCTATTGGCCACCCAATGGACGAAAGCCCTCAAGAAAATTTGAGTTTCATCAGTTAGTTCTTAAGAAACTTGAAATTTTTTATTTTTGACCTAATTTTTGAAATTTTTTCCAAATTATCAAAATTTCTTTAAATTCGATCTTCCTAGTTTAAATTTCCAATTGTATGAGCATTGTAGGATGGTTTGGGACATATTTAAGTCCTCCTGCCTAACTGGTTGGGTGAAAAGTGAGGCTTTTGGCCAAATCACGTCGTTATAATGCCAAAATTTTTGAGTTTTTCACTATATCTAATATCTTGCTTATTTATCTGTATCTTTGCAGATAACATGGCTCGCACCAAAGTTCCCAGAGCTCATGATTCTATCCGCTTCCGGTCCAATGAAGTAGAGGCTCAGTATGCTCGTTATGAGCGTAAAAAGGTGGAAGGGGGTCATTGTCTAAACTTGGCTAATCTAGCCTTGTTTAATGTAGAAGGTGCCTTTGGTGACATGGGTTGGCTCCCCTTGGCTACCCGTGATATTATATGAGGCTTGCACCTGTCCTGCTCTGGTGAAGCAGTTTTATTGCAACCTTCAGGTAGTGGGTGATCCAAATGATATCGACAGGGGTAGAGAGCTCAGGATCACTTGTTATGTTAAAGGGATGGAGATGTCCTTTAACTGCCAGGAGTTGGCTAATCTCCTGGGTATTTCAAACGATGGCCCCTTGGTATACTATACACCTAAGGAACCCCAATTCCTATCTTTGATGATGCGTGCAGAGATTGATCGCCAGCTTCTTAGAGATGATCGCTGGGAGATGAAGGCAATCAACCTACAACCGGAACCTTGGGTGTACTGCAAGATTATTCAGCACAACCTAATTCCGCAGAGTGGGCACTATGAGAAGATTTCCTAGTTGACCCAGTATCTCTTGTACTGCATCTGCACTAGGCAGCCCGTCTGCCTCCCATATATTATCATCAGGACGATGCGCCGTGCTGCGATGCCTGGTCAGATAGGTAACCTACCCTATGGGTGTTTGATCACTACCCTGCTCACTCGCCTGCATGTCGACTTAGTGGATGAGAGGATTCATGAGGATACCTTCTCGTCTGACCTTGACTGGGAGGCCATCTGCAAGATGGGGATGTGGGATGCGCAGGTTAGTGACGAGGAGAGGAATGCTATGGTGCGTCCCCATACTCAGGTCGAGATAGCAGACGCTGAGGCGGCAGCAGCAGTAGCAGGTGTCCATGGGGGTGATGCTGAGGATGATGATTGTATGTTCATGGATGTAGACGCCATACCTCTTCCATCACCATTGCATTCCATTGAAGCTGGCCCTTCTCGGGTTCCTTCTTACTCAGCTGGTCCTTCGCACCCACCACCAGATGACGTGATGGGGTTGCTGCATGAGATTAGGGAGGCCCAGCATGCGTCTAATCAGTGGATGGCCGATCTGGCAGATAGTCTCTAGGTGACCCAGACTCAGGTAGCTTGGATGACTAGAGTGTATGCTGAGGACTATGACCGAGATCGTGAGGCACCTCCTCCTCCAGCTCCTCCGGCTCCTCCGGCTCCATGATGCATTTCTTTTTACTTTTTCCTTGTACTACAGAGTAACTGTCTGGATTATGGACCGTACTCTGATTTGGATATATATATATATATATATATATATATATATATATATATATATATATATTTTAATTCGATGTATATATGAAACTTGTTTCTCATCTTAATAGTGCATTATTCTCTTTCTAAATTTTTGTCTCATACAATACTGGTGCTTATGGTGTGTTCTTATTACAGCTTTCAAATTTTTACCCTAACTCAGTTTACGATCTTTTGTGGAAGTATACCGGTTTAATAGACAGGGCCCGAGAGCTCTGATACCAAGTTGTCATACCCCAATTCTACACCAACCAGAATGGTGTTATGAACCGTCTATAATCCAATGGTTCAACCAGGATCTCGAATAGGCTACGTCCTTTTGCTTAAACCATATACATCCACAACCATAATCAGAGTAAATAAAAATAGTAGAAGTCTTTACAACTAATGAACTGAGTATCTAACAGTGATAACATAAGTAAAGTATCCAATTATCTCCAAAAGACTAAGACATAAAATAAAATAAATTAATCAATTACATCTTCTGAATAATCCAACTAATAAATCTAATCAAAGATGCATGAGTTGCACTCGCATGATGAATCATGCAACTCCATCAAAGCTTCTGCATCCATCACCGAACATGCCCGTACATTGGAGCATTCATGTAATCTTCAACGGTAGGACCTGCATCATCAACTAAAAATATTCAACGTCGAAAGGGTGAGCACACATCATGGCTCAGTGAGCAAACAAAACAATGCAACAAACATATGCATGCATTCAATTCATATCTTTGGTCTAGTTCATAAGTTTGCAATGTGCAATAGAAAGGATAGGTGGCCGCTGTACCTCTATCCACGAGTGTGTGAAGTCGCCCAATGGATCAAACACCATTGTCATCCCACATGCACCCATCATTGAATAGAGATAGAGCTAAAGTGCCCGGATCAAACACCGCATGACACTTCCCTTGATGCCCTACCCATACCAATACGTAAGCCCCTATTGGCGAGGGCTTGTAAATTGGGCTCGCAACTAACCAATCTTAATGTCAAACAGTGAATCCAAGGCCTCACCCCAGCATTCCTCAATACGTCCATAGAGATAGAGCTAAGGCCCCCCGGCAGAGTCAGAGACTACATGGTCCAAGACCACCTCCCCTGATGTCTTACGACGTAATAGTTCTACTAAGGTAATTGCGATACGACGATGTCAGTGGACAAGAATTGAGTAGAGATAGAGCTAGAGTCTGGTGACCAGGATGAACCATAATGTCATGTCCTCCCCTTGATGCCCCACTCGCATCAAGCACACTAACCACATACATACATTCACATGCCTATTCCTAGCATCATAATCATCATCATGTTATAAATAAACTGAATTAAATATGCATGAATAGTAATAACAAAAATATTGGATGACATGTCATATGCATAGTACACGCATACAAGCATAGAATCATTCATGGCATTGGACTCAATAAATAAAAACAGTTTATTATTAGCCAATTAGTTTAGGTCTTGTTCCCTCACCTTTGATTGATAGTAGATCCTCGTTCAAGTTTTGTAATTTACTTTTAAACCACTTGGAAACTTAAAAAATTTGTAGATTTTAAATTAGAATTAATTTCCATGAGTTTAGACTATGAAACTGAGGGGTCGTAGGTGTGGTAGCACCTGTGGTCTCAGTTTCTGCGACCACAGGGCATAGGGTCGCAGGGTGTGGTCGGACATACTCCGACCACACGTGCGACCACACCCTCCCTGAAAACTTTCCGAGGGCATGTGGTCGGACATGTGTATCTCGTGTGGTCGCACATCATGCGACCACACGTGTGACTACACGTGTGTTGGTCGACCTTTCACTCTCAATTCCAAACCTCCATGTTTGGATTCCTTTGGCTTATCATCATGGTCCTTCCTACAATTGTTCTATGGCTCAAAACTATTATTTTATACACCATCCATTGTCCACATAATTTCCTCCATGGATTCTCTTGGAATTTGTCCATGGTTGAATGGTTTGGGTTTCTCCTAAATCCTATCTTCTTCATAAACTGTTCTAGGCTCTTAGTTTATCATGAGGAATATGTTCATACCTTAGGCTTGTTGAAGATTCAGAGTTTTCTCTAAATTTTCTTCCTCCTTAGTCTTCCTCTTCAATTTTCCTTCTCTTCCTTCTCTTCTCTTTCTCTCACTTTCAATTAGAGTTCTAAAGGAGTGAAAGAGGCTAAGGGACGTCCTATTTATAGAGGCAAAGCCTCCATAATATGCTCTAATGAGTTTAGGAAAGACCCCCCTTCGAATTAGGAAGGTTTCCTAATTTTTGGTTCTGACTGGGTTCCCTGTGGTCGGAGGTGGGGTCACAAAATCCATCGACCACACCTTCTAAAATGTCCGACCACACGACCTAAATTCATGTGGTTGGACTCTTTGAGGTGTGGTCGGTCACACCTGTTTAGGTATGCGACCACACGCTCATAATTGACAGTTTTTGGGTTGATTTCATACCTGGTCTTGTGGTTTCTTCACGTACTTGGTTCACTTGGCTCGACCATGATAGGTAGACCTGATACAAGGTGGTAAGACCGGTTAATTCGATACGGGTCTTACAGTACATGTCACTCCCAAAGAATGAATACCACCTTACTTGGCATATAGTGTCATCCCCTAAATATGGGTCCGTCATTTCGGTCTGCAAATGACCGTAACTCACCCCATGCTCGTATTACCCCAGCCACTTGAGGAAGTGGTAATCCCACTAGTTGACTCACCCGTCCATCTGTATTATGCCCGTCATGGGGAGCATCACAGCTATGTTCATACCTCCCTTTATTGAACCTGTGCCACTGCATAACTCCTTAATGGCTAGAGGTACAGTTATAAGGGTGATTTAAATTCAACTAACCATATCCACCTAATTTAGCATATTACTAGACTATAACATTGCCAAGCTTTTGACCCCATCTGATCCCCACATAGGGTATCGTGACTTGGCTAAGTTACATGTGGTCAATCTAAAGCAGCGCCAGTAAAAAGTGGTGCAAGAGTCCCATTCCACCCACGTTCCTCCTTACTGACTTAACCTGACATCACAAATCAAACATGGATTAGTCATTTTTGTCGAAAGATAGCGAATGTCCCATTTTACTCACCCTCCAATCTTTACCGGTACTGTTGATCCCAAACTCAAGGACGAATACCCATGAAGAAGCAAAATAATATATATTGGATAACATGTTATCACACAAGGCATGTTATCAATCGCACATCAACACACAGCATAATCAATGAAACTAATTCTATCAAACAAGGGTCTAATCCCCATACCTGAGTTAGTAAACAACAATTATATTTAATCTATTTATTCAATATTCGTCTCTATTGCTTGCTCAAAGCACATCCTAGTGAGTTATTCATATTCCAAGGGTCTGGTATTTAGTTATAAGCATCCTACACCTGTTGTCCAGAGGTTTCAAGCAATTATAAGGGTGAACAGCAAGTATCGAAATAGTTAACATAGGTAACAAATGAAATAAAGGAGAATACATATGTAAATATATGATATCGGGGATCCAACCCCATTAATATGCTCCTAAAAGTCCTAGGAAGCAGCTGACCAAAAATGGTCAACATCCGAAGTCAAAACCTCGTGCGGCTAATGGAGTCGACCGCACAGTTTTAACCATAGGCATGCGGCATGTGTCATCAGCCGCACATCTGACACGTGCCGCACGTCGAAACGTGGCCAAAACACATCGATTTTTATAGGGTGGGATTCTAGAATTTTTTTAAGCTAGAATAAAGAGTTTGGGCTCAAAATTCGCATTCTACATCATTCTATATGATATCGATTCAAATTCCCCAGTTAGCCGATATTGTTGGATCTGGTTTCTAAGTTAGATCCGATTTCCAGCAACTCTATTAAGGGTCTTCCTTGGTTTTAGTCTATGATTAACCCATTCAAATCTGTCATGAAGGTTTAGGGTATTTAGATCCGACCATTAGTCATTTTAAATCCATTTCATGATATACATTTGGTCTTGATCCCTTATTAAGTTTAGTCCAATCAACCATATAACTCCATTGATGATTTCCCTTGATAATGAAGGAGTTTTTATCTAGGGAAAACATGATGATGAAATCCCTCCATGGTTTTAAATCTATTTTCATATGAAAAAAACTTAGAAAAGTAGGGAAAGGATACCAGAGAGGATTTCCCATCGAGGGTGCTATCAAGGCTTGTCCCAATAGTAGATGAGTCCTTTCCTTTCTCCTTTCTTCTTCCTCCTTCTTCTCCCTTCTCCAAAATGTGTCAGAGTTTCTTGGTATCATTTCTCTCTTCTCTTTTTCTCTTGGTTTTGTCAAAATGGTGAAATAAGAGAGCCAAGAGAATAGAATGGGATCTCTATTCACGTTGGCAAGGGATAGGATTCTAAACAAGATAAGAGGAGGATTCCCTTCTTCCTTTCAATTTCAAAAGATAATGAACTTGGACACTATTTCAATGAGTCCAATTCGTAACCAAACCAAACTGTGGGTCCAGACTGGGTTGGTCACTAACCCAGATTCGATTAGGAGGTGTGGCACGAGATTACGTGACAGGTGACCGGCCGCACCCTCTTGGTGTCATGTTGGACCCCTCAAATAAGCCTAGATTAAAAGTTTTAAGTACAATGGGTAAGTTAGGTTACCTCCATTGGGCTCCGTTGGTATGGTTTATGTTGGTTTGAACCGTTCGTCATGGTAAGACTTGTTACAAAGCCAAATTCTATATTAGGACCAAATTTTAGGTGCGAGTCTTACAACTTCACCCCCTTATAAAAATTTTGTCTTCAAAATTTGAGCACCTATATCGTCAAACAAATGCGGGTACCACTCCCGTATATCATCTTCTTTCTCCCATGAAGCTTCATCTTCATTGTGGCTCTTTTATAAAACATTGACAAAAGAAATACTTAGATTTCTGAGTTCTCAGACATTTTGATCCACAATAGTCATATAGGTCAACCTTCAGTTTTGGTGGTTCGGTGGTCAACACATGTGCTGGATTTCTGATGTATTTCTTTAGTATAGACACACCCGAGAGTGATGGAAGTAGCACCAATTGATATGCTATGGTTCCACTCCTTCATAAGATTTCATAGGGTACAACATACTGAGGACTTAGCTTTCCCTTTTTGCCAAATTGCTTTACCACTCTGAAAGGATAGACCTTTAAGAACACTTTATCACTGACTTCAAATTCTAAATCCTTTCGTTTTGTGTCAGCATAACTTTTCTGTCGAGCCTGAGCGGCTTTAATTCTTGCTCGGATTAAATCGACCTTCTTACAGGTTTCTTGAATAATTTTGGGTCCCAATATTCTTCTCTCATCGACTTCGTTCCAATACAATGGGGTTCTATACTTTCTTCCATACAATGCCTCATATGGAGCCTTACCAATTGTAGCTTGGTAACTGTTGCTGTAGGCGAACTCCATGAGTGCTAAGTTTTCGTCCCACTTGGTTCTAAAATCTAGGATAGCCCTAAGCATATCTCCAGTATTTGGATTGTTCTTTTTGATTGACCATTAGTTTACGGGTGTTATGCTGTACTGAATTTCAATTGAATACCCATCACACTGTAATCTTCCCAGAAGCACAAGGCAAATTGAAGGTCTCGATCAGATACTACACTAGTGGGTACTTCATGTAATTAGACAATGTTGTCTATGTATAGTCTTGCTAAACGGTCCATAGAATATTATGGGTGAACAACAATGAACCTTGCAATCTTTGTGAAATGATTGATGACTACCTAGACATCATCTATTGCTTGAGCTGTCAAGGGTAAACTTGTAAATAAGTCCATGGTTACGTGATCCCATTTCCATTCAGGGATAGGCAATGGTTGTAACTTTTCTACTGGTCTTTGGCAGTCAGCCTTTACTTGCTGGCAGGTTAAACATTTGTAAGCAAATCTGACCACATCAGCTTCATTCCTCTCCACTAGAAATTTTTCCTCAAGTCCTGGTACATCTTTATACTAAGAGGAAGCATGGTATAAGGAGTAGTATGAGCATCCATCATGATGATTTCTTTGATGTTCTCTTCGCTTTTGGGAATGTACACTCTTCCCCAAAAGTAGAGTAATCCATCGTCTCCCTTAGAGAAGTCAGAACTGGGTTACCTTTCTCCAATTCCATCATGATCTTCCACAAGTATAGATCCTTCAGCATTGCTTTCTTTATGTTATCTGGCGAGGATGGCCTAATGCTTAATGTGCTAAAAAGGGCAAAGGTAGCTACAATAAATTATTCAAGGCTTCTATGGTTAACTCGCCAGGTATTGTTGGGCGTTGCGTTGTAACCACTTGTGCAGCCATGTATGCATCATCATCTTTTCCTTGTAGAGCATCTTTCTTTGAGTAAACAGCCTTACTGTTTAATGCATCGGCCACTATATTGGCCATCCCTGGGTGGTACTGTATGTCTATTTCATAATCCTTTAGTAGTTCCAACCACCGTCGTTGCCTCATATTCAACTCCTTCTGGTTGAATTAATAGACCAAGCTCTTGTGGTCTGATATTATCTTGAAAGCAACACCGAACAAATAGTGTCTCCATATCTTCAGTGCGAAGACTACCATTGTCAATTCTAGGTCGTAAATGGGATAGTTCTTTTCATGCTCTTTCAGTTGTCGACATGGATAAGCAATGACTTGATCATGCTGCATTAATACACATCCCAGTCCTATATTTGATGCACTAGTATACACAGTGTACTCGGTATTTTCATTAGGTACAGTCAGCACTAGGGCTGTCATGAGCTTTTCCTTCAAGGTCTAGAAGCTTGCCTCTCATTTTATAGTCCTTTCAAACTTTTGTCCCTTTTTTGTGAGTTGGGTTAGTGGTACAACGATCCGTGAGTAGTCTTGTATGAATTGCCTATAATATCCAGCTAGACCCAGGAAACTTCTACGTCCATGACTGTTTTTAAGGTTTCCCACTCCAATACTACTTTGACTTTACTGGGGTCTACAGCTATTCCTTCCCTAGAGACAAAGTTTTTGAGGAATGCCACTTTCCTTAACCAAAACTCACACTTCTTAAATTTGGCATACAACTTTTCTTACTTGAGTCATTGTAGTACTTTTCTTTAAGTGTTCCTCTAATTCTTTAGGAGAGCGAGAATACACAAGGATGCCATCAATGAATACTATGACGAACTGGTCCAAAAAGTCATGGAATACCTTGTTCATTAATTCCATGAATGATGCAAGAATGTTTTTTAATCCAAATGACATGACCTTGAATTTGTAATGGCCATAGCGGGTCCTAAAGGCAGTCTTCGGAATATCCGCTTCTCTGATCTTCAATTGGTGATAACCTGATTGCAAGTTGATTTTTGAGAATACCGAGGCTCCTTGCTATTAATCGAATAAATCATTGATCCTAGGTAGAGGGTATCGATTTTTGACTGTGAGTTTTTTCAATTTTTGGTAGTCAATATACAGTCAGACACTTCTGTCCTTCTTCTTGACAAATAAGACTAACACTCCCCATGGTGAAATACTTGGTCTAATGAAGCCTTTATCTAGCAATTCCTATAATTGAACCTTGAGTTCTTTTGATTCTATAGGTGCCATCTTATAGGGTGCCTTGGATGCCAGTGCCGATCCTAGGAGCAAGTCAATTACAAACTCGTTGCTCTATCAGGTGGCAAACCTGGTAAATCTTCTGGAAATACTTCAAGGAATTTGTTTACTACTCATAGTTCTTCTAGTTTGGGAGTTTCTATGGTAGTATTTGCAATAGATGCAATGTATGCAGTAAATCCTTGAGCTAGCATCTTGCTTGCATCACAGATATAAAAAGTTTCTTCTATTTCTTTGGCTTATCTCTGATGAATACAATCGACTTGTCACTATCCACATCAAATGAGACTTTTCTCTCGGCACAAAGGATGTTGGCTTTATGTGTAGCCAGCCAGTCCATTTTTAGGCTCGCGTCAAAGTCCGACATGTCTAGGAGTATCAGGTTCACTTCCATTTGCTTATCGCTAATTTAGACTTTGCACGGTCCGTGGTAGTAATCCAATACCACTTGTTGTCCCAATGGCGTACTGACTATGAGTTGGAACTCCATTTGCCTTGGGAGTGTTTCCATCTTCTCAGCGAATGAAGGCAACACAAAGGAGTGGGTCGCACTCGAGACAAAGAGTACTCAAGCCGACAAATTGGATATGGATAAGGCCCTTAATGGTACGTAGCTTATTAATTTGACCAATACTTCAAGAGCATTCTCAATTCATGCATAATCAGTTTAACTAATATGAAAGAGAATACCTATGACCACGCTGGTAAAGTTCCCGGCATCTTCTATCATTGTGGTGTAGACCTTTCACTATTGCAGTCCTAGCTTTCGAGGAAGGGGAGAGTTCTTGGAAATGTGTCCCTCTTGTTGACAGTTATAGCACCACACTGTGCTAGGTGCTAGGTCAGTAGAAGTAGGGGCAGCAAACTTCTTTGTAGGAATTTGGGCGGTTGCCTTCTTTGCAGTAGTGGCTCTAAACGGCTTCTTAGCATTGCGATTGCTTGAGAAGGTACTAGTTCTCTTAGCACCCAAGGTCGTTGATCTGTCCTTCCAACGGGCTTGGTACCCATCCCTTTGGCTGTCCTCTACTACCTTGGCTGTTTGGACAACACTTGCATAGGTGGTATGACCTTGAGCCTTAACAATGGCTCGCACTCCTCCCCTTAAGCTATCCTCCCCTTAAGATACCAGCAAACCTCTTGGCTTTCAATGCATCAGTTCGCATGCTCGGGTTTGCAAAATGGTACAGTTTCTCAAAATTTCTTTGGTACTCAGTGACCGATCTTTATACTTGGCTAAAGGTCAGATACTTTGCCTCCTTCTGATTTCTGTAACTCTGTAGAAAATAATTGCCAAAGAATGCTTCCTTAAAGTTCTCGCACGAGATATTTCCGAACCTGGCCTCTAAGATAGGCCGAGTGGATTTCCACCAATTATTGGGCTTATCTTCAAACATGAACGTGGCACAGAGTATTTTTTGTTCATCAATACATGGCATCATCCTAAGAGTCTTCTCAATAGTATGCATGCAGAAGGCAGGATGCAAGGGATCATTTCCAACACCTGTAAATTTGGTAAGCTTCATCTTCTAAAAAACTTCCACTATCCTTGCCATAGGTGTCAAGGTAGGTGGCAGTGCTATTGGAGGAATGATTAGAGTAATGTTTGCATGCCCTACTGGTATTGGTGGGGGCATATGTGCTATAGCAATTGGTACTGGAGCAGGTATTTCATGGGTAGGTGGAGCAGGTGCTGGTGCTAGGATAGTTGGAGCTGCTGAAACAAAAATGATTGGAGGAGTTGCTTCCCTACATAGCATAGCTATTATTCCAATCATTAGTTGTTGTTGCTAAAGACTGAGATCGCGGGTGAAGTTTTCCATTATTGCTGTAACATCCACTGCTGTCAGCACCGGTGGTAGTGGTGGTACTACAAGTATTGGCTCATGGTCTACCTCAGACAGAGATATCAATTCTTGTGTTACCCCCTCTGGTGGGGCATTACTTTCAGTGGTGTTAGGTTCAAGCTGTCTTCTTCTTGTAATAGGGGCCATGAGTGGGAAACTCTACTTGGACCTGAAAAATTTTAAATGGTCAGTCGACTCATGAGTATGAATGCTTCAAAATTACATCATGCAATGTGGATATCATGTTTAAAATCAAAATTTAAATATTTAAATGCATTGTCAATAAATCAAACGATTAAACATTCAACACGGGGTGAAAAGCTGACAAAAAAGGACATACGGCATGTGACCAACTGCACCTGTAAAATCCGTACATTCAAATTTCAAGGATGAGATTTCTTTTAAGGGTGGAGGAGTTGTAAGACCCGCACCCCACGAACCTGGTCTAACCTTATGTTTTCGTGTCGTGACAGGTCTTTCCATCGTTACCGGCTCTAGTGAACTAACCTGATCGATCGTATGAAGAAACCATAAGGCTAAGTGAGTAAATTAATCTAAAAATAGTATATTTTGGTTGTGTGGCCGACTGATAGTCATTGTGTGGTTGACCACTCAGTCAGAAAGTGAGGTCAGTCAAATTTTAATTGAGTGGAAGCACAAACTTCCTTGTGTGGTCGATCACTCAGTTAGAAAGTGAGATCAGTTAAATTTTAATTGAGTGAAAGCACAAACTGCCTTATGTGGTTGATGGGTTCTGCGACCACACAGTCAACCACACAAATCCTGATCTGACTTTGAGATTTAGAAACTTTTCAAAATTAAGGGGATCTCTTTCCTAGTTGAGTGAGGACTCTCTCTATATGGAGGTTTTTCCTCTATATAGGGGATGTCCCTTAGTCTCTCTTACTCTTTTAGAATCAAATCCAAAGCCCTAAACCTAAGAGAGAAAGAGAAAGAGAAGGAGAAGGAGAAGGAGAAGGAGAAGGAGAAGGAGACTTGGAGAAGAAGTTGTAGAAGAAGTTGCTATTTCTCTCTACAGTAAGGGACAAAGGTAAGGAATCCATTCCTGTAGTTGTAGAGTTTATTAGGATTGATCTCTCATCAATGAGTTGAAGAGATGACCCCAATGTTGTGATTGAGATCATGCAATCTCAATTTATCTCAAGAGAAACCATAGAAACAGGTTACGAATGAATTGTTGATGAAAACCCATGAATAAGGCCATAGAACTACCCTAGGAGGTGTTCTAATAATAAACCTAGAGTTAGACTAAGAAAAACCTTCGAACACAACTAGAAATGTCACACTCCAATTTCAGACTAACCAGTGGTGTAATGAACCACCAATAAACCAACGGTTCAATCAGGATCTCATATAGGTTGTACCCACCATATCAAACCAACACATTCTATGGTAATAATCAGAGATAATAAATTAACCTACGAAAGTCTTTATAAACAATGAACTGAGATCTAACAGTGATAAAATAAATATTTAATCCAGTTATCTCCAAAAAACTCAAGACATAAAGTAAATAATCCATTACATGTTTCGATACCCAAACATAACTAAACTACTCGAAAACACATTGGTTGCACTCGCATGAAGGATCATGCACATCTTCCACAGCTTCTGCGTCCATAGCAGCCATGTGTCCATATGAAGACACATTCACAAAATCTTCTACAGTAGGACCTGCATCATCAACTAAAAATATTCAACGTCGAAAGGGTGAGCACACATCACAGCTCAGTAAGCAAAAAAAATAATACGTAAACATATGCATGCATTCAATTCAATATCTTTGGTCTAGTTTTTAAGTTTGCAATGTGCTATAAAAAAGATTGGCGGCCACCACACCTCTATACACGAGTGTGTGAATCCGTCAAATGGATCAAACACCATTGCCGTCCCACATGCACCCACCATGGAATAGAGATAGAGCTAAAGTATCCAGATCACACACCGCCAACACTTCCCTGATGCCCTACCCATACCAATACATAAGCCCTTATTGGCGAGGGCTTGCAAACTGGGCTCACAACTAACCAATCCTAATTTCATCCATGTATCCAAGGCCTCACCCCAGCATCCCTCAATATGTCCATAGAGATAGAGCTAAGGCCCCCCGACAGAGTCAAAGACCACACGGTCTGAGACCACCTCCCTTAATGCCCTATGACGTAATAGTTCTGCTAAGATAATAGCGATACAACGATATCAGTGGGTAAGATTTGAGTAAAGATAGAGCTATAGTTTGGTGACTAGGCTGAACCACAATGCCACGTCCTCCCCCTGATGCTCTACTCACATCCAACACACTGACCACAAATACACAATCACATGCCTATTCCTAGCATCATCATCATCATGTTATAAATAGATAAAAATAAATATGCATGAGCAGAATATAACAAAAATATTGGATGACATGTGAGATGCATATTACAAGAATACAAGCATAGAATCAATCATGGCATTGGACTAAATAAAATAAAACAGTTTGTTATTATCCAACTAGTTTAGGTTTTATTCCCTCACCTTTTAACAATATTCAATCTCCTCCCAAGCCTTGAAATTTCCTTTGAACCAATTTAGTAACCTAAAAATTATATGAATTTATGTTAGGATTCATGCGTAATATGTTACAGTAGTCGAAAATCAAAACAGATCATTGATAAGTGACTGATTGGTCATATGGTTTCATGCTGTATCGACCATACCACGTACGGTTGACCTCCTACGGTCACACTATATTCGACCACACCTGTGACCATATGTTTCCTGAATTCTTCTCGAATGGCTGTGGTCAACTCTCTGGTCATCTTATGGTCGATCGTAACTGCTACCATACGATTTATGATCAAAATTTACTTTTAATCCAAGTTCCTCCTGAGTCAATTTCTTGGCTCTTTATTTGGATTCATCCTAAGGTTATCCTATGGCCATTATTTACATTTTCTTATTAACTATTATCCCTAAATCCATTCCTCATAGTTATCCTTGTGATTTACTCAAAGGACATGGAGCATAATGATTTGACATCTCCAATCCACAATAGAAACCTTACTCAATAGTATTTGCATCTTCAGAGGTAAGTTTCATACCTTGGCCAACAGTAGAAAACAAAAACCTTATCTGCAAAACCTTCTTCTTAGTCTTCTCTCCTTCTCCTTCTCTCCCTTCTCTTCCTCTAGAGTTTGATAATGTTCTAAAATAATGAAAAACGATTGAGGAACTTCCTTTATATAGAAAGAAACTCTCCATTTAGAGTTTTCCAACAATAAGAAAGAGATCCCCCTTTTATTTGAAAAGTTTCCAAACTCAGAATTTGATTTTCGGTGGTACGGTCGATTGTACGGTTGCAAAATCCATCGACCATACCCTTAAAAACATTGACTGTACATTTAATTATCAGTGGTCTTTATTTCTCATCGTATGGTCGACCATACCTACTTAGATAGTTGACCATACACTTAGTTTTAAGTGTTTTTGAGTCGATTCGCTTACCTGGTCTCGTGGTTTGTCTTCACACGGTTGGTCCACTCAATCCAGCAATAATGGGAAGTCCTAGCACGATACAGTTAGACTGGTTAGTGGAGTGCAGGCCTTACAACTACCGCCTTATATAAATTTTATCTTCGAAATTTGCACATTCCTTCTGAGTTGAATATGTGAGGATATTGCTTCTGCATAGTGTTCTCTTCTTCCCATGTGATTTCTTTCACATCATGGCTTCTCCAAGTAATTTTAACATAATAGATGTTACGGTTGCGAAGACGTTGAACCTTTCGACTAGTGATTTCAAAAGGTACCACTTTGAATGTCAAATCTTTAGTCAAATCTGGTGGATCAATCATTAACAGGTATGTTGGATCTTTGACGTAATTCTTCAGTTGTGAGACATGGAATATATCATGTACACTAGACATCGATGGTGGTAGTGCTAATTGATATGCTATTTTTCCATGCCTTGTCAGAATCTCATAAGGTTCAATATATCTGTGACATAATTTTCCCTTTTGTCTGAATCATTTCAAACGCATAAGAGATATTTTCAAAAATACCTTAACACCTGTGGTGAATTCAAGGTCTCGACGTCGGTTGTCTGCGTATTGCTTCTGACGGTTCTGAGCTATTCAGACTCTTTCCTTGATAATGTCAACTACTCGACAAGTCTCTTCAATAAATTCTAGTCCAACAATACTCCGTTCTCTAACCTCGTTCCAAAATAAAGGAGTTTGACATTTCCTACCATATAGTGCTTCATAGGGTGACATCTGTATTGTAGCTTGATACTTGTTTTTATAAGTGAACTCGATCAATGGTTACTTCTCAACCCATGATCCTTTGAAATCAATCACACAAGCTCAGAGAATGTCTTCTAATATCTGAATGGTACGCTCCGACTGTCCATCGGTCTGAGGGTGAAATACAGTACTAAATTTCAACGTTGTACCCATAACATTCTGTAATCCTTTCCAAAACTTTGAGGTAAAGCATGGATCTCTGTCGGACATAATGCTTTTATGTACACCATGCAATCTGACAATATTATCTACATAC
Source organism: Protea cynaroides (assembly GCA_028583415.1). Taxonomy (NCBI): domain Eukaryota; kingdom Viridiplantae; phylum Streptophyta; class Magnoliopsida; order Proteales; family Proteaceae; genus Protea; species Protea cynaroides. The sequence goes on from CM053268.1 coordinate 76,954,670, forward strand.
AGCTTAGTTAGCCTCTCCAGAGTATACTGAGATTGTATAGCTATGAAACGAGCTGTCTTAGTCAAATGATCTACAATCACCCAGACTGCGTCAACTACTCTGGGAGTTAATGGTAACCCTGTGATGAAGTCCATAGTAATGCAGTCCCATTTCTAAGCTGGTTCAGGTAGTGGTTGTAATAAGCCTGCAGGTCTTTGCCTTTTCACTTTACTCGTTGACAATTTAGGCATTGGGACATATATCTAGTTACATCCACTTTCATTCCCTTCCACCAATATAGTTTCTTCAGATCATGATACATCTTTGTACTCCCAAGATGTACCGAATAAGCAGTAGCGTGGGCTTCTTTCATTAGTCTATGTCTGATGTCTAAATCTTCACTTCCAAGTATGTACACTCTTCCTTTGCACCTTAGTACCTTTTTGAAGTCCAGAGTGAAATTAGTAGTGGTCCTATCTTTTTCCAGATCTTCTTGTACTGTCCTCAGATAGGGGTCCGATTAAATTATTGCTTTCACTTCGTCTATCAAATCAGGTACAATCTTTAATGTAGCAAACATGTTTGAAAATTTATGAATAAACTCTAGGTCGATCGATCCACCTAGTTTATCAATATTGAACTGCTCATTGCCACAATTGAATACTCTTCCTGTGACACACGTTGCAGCATTTGTGCTAGCTTCTTCCTGAGATTTTGTCATCGTTTTTTTGCTTAGTGCATCAACAACTACGTTAGCTTTCCCTGGATGATACTGGATATCATAATCATAATCCTTTAGCAACTCCAGCCATCTTCTCTATCTCATGTTCAACTCCTTCTGATTGAAGAGATGAGTGAGGCTCTTATGGTCTGATTTGATCTGAAATTTTTTTTCATACAAATAATGTCTCCATATCTTGACAGCATGTACCACCACAGCTAACTCCAAGTCATAAGTAGGGTAATTCTTCTCGTGTGTCTTTAATTGTTTGGAAGCATATGCAATTACTTGATCTCCTTGCATGGGCACACATCCCAAACCCAACCCAAAGACACATCGATGTACAAGGTAAATGATTGTCCTGGGATCAAAATAGTCAAGATGGGAGCCGATATCAGTCTTGCCTTCACATTTGTCGGTCCAAACAAATTTTTTTCCTTTCTTAGTCAGACTGGTGAGAGGTACGATGATTTTAGAGTAATCTTCCACGAATCATTGATAATACCCAGCTAAACCCAAGAAACTTTTAATTTTTGTAACATTCTTAGGTGCTTCCCATTTCACATTAGCTTCAATCATTCTGGGATCCACCATAATTCCTACAGCTGATACAACATAGCCTAAGAAAGTGACTTCATTTAGTCAGAACTCACACTTAGTAAATTTAGCATAAAACTTTTCTTTTCTTAGTCGCTACAGCGCGGCTCTAAGATTTGTTAAATGAGTCTCTTTGTCCTTGGAGTAGACTAAGATGTCATTTATAAATACAATGACCGATGTATCCAGCATATCATGGAATACCCAATTCATGAGTTCCATAAAGGTTATGGGTGCGTTAGTCAATCCAAAAGACAAACTAAAAATTTGTAATGTCCATATCTGATTCTGAATACTATCTTCGGAATATCACCTTCCTTGATCTTCAACTGATGGTATCCTGACCGGAGATCAATCATAGAGAATACTTTTGCACCTTGCAACTGGTCGAATAAGTCATCGATCTGAGGCAATGGATACCTATTCTTGATCATGAGTTTGTTCAATTCTCGATAATATATGCAAAGTCAGACGCTACCGTCCTTCTTTTTCATGAACAATAATGGCGCTCCCCATGTTGATATACTGGGTTGGATATAACCCTTGTTCAATAACTCCTGTAGTTGTACCTTCAGTTCTTTCAGTTCAATAGGAGCCATACGATAGGGTGCCTTAGATACTGGTGCAGCTCCAGGTATAAGATCTATAACGAACTCTATCGCTCGATTGGATTGCAATCCTGGTAATTCCACCAGAAATACATTCAAGAATTCACACACAACTTTAATGTCCTTTATTCGTGGTGCTTCCTTGAGGTCAACCACGGACACTAGGTACCCAACTCCTCCTTTCTCGAGACATCTCTTAGCCTTTAATGCAGAAAGAATGAGTTTTCATTTACGAAAAAGTTTGGTTCTCGTAAAACTGAACTCTGACCCTTCCTTATCCTTGAATGATATCTTATTTTTAGCACAAAGCAAACTCAAGGAATTCTGGGATAACCAGTCCATCCCTAGGATGATGTCGAAGTCTGTAATCTCGAGTTACACCAGGTTGGAGTCCAAACTTCGTCCATTTATGAGATCCGGGCATGGTCCATAACCTTGGTCTAACTTTGCTTATAATTCCATAGGTGACCGTACTAGTAGCATGTAATATAAAGGTCTGAGGGGTATATTTAGCTTTTTTTTGAAGGACATCGATATAAATGAGTGTGTGGCTCCAAAGTCAAAAAGTACTCTGGTTGATTTATTAGCTATAGGTATAATACCTATGATTTTATTTAATTTAGTCTACATGCTCATACAAGGTATTTTCAAATATAAAGTTGAATCGTACCTATAACCACATCAGGCGATGCGATAGTATCCTCAGAAGTAACTGCATAAACCTTTCCTTGCTGTAGCTGCTTCCTGGGCTTAAAATAATCTCTTGAATAATGCCCTACTTGATCGCAGTTAAAGCATTTGACTCCAGTATTATCCTACTTCTATTGAGGTTGGGCTGTTGGAGTAGTCTTGGCTGCTACATTGAAGCCTTGGGTGCGAAAGGATTTAAACATCTTTGAGTTCCATCAGTTGAATGTATTCCAGTTTGGCCTCTTAATACCCCTGTTCTGAGTAATATAGCTCTCCCTCTGGCTTGATTCCAGTACTCGAGCAATCTGTACAACTTCATTATATATCTTCTTTTCCAATCCCAATACATGCTCTCAGATGCTTCCCCTAAGTCCCATAACGAACCTTCGGATTTTGGTACCTTCTTCCTGCATGCTAGAGGGAGCAAAGAAGAATAGCTCTTCATAACGCTACTATTAAGCATCGACCGACAGTTATCCTTGATATAGACTCAAAAATTATTTTTCCATCTGATCCTTGATACTCCTGGGGACATACTTCTCGAAGAAAGCTTATTTGAAGATAGCCCAGGTTAACTGGGGGTGCTTTGTCAACAGATAACCCCGAGTGGATTTCTACAAGTGGTGTGCATCTCCTTTCAGCATAACTATTGCACATAATACTTTCTCCTCTTTCGTTATAGTCATCATCATGAAATTTTCTTCCATTTCGTTAATCCAGTGAGCTGGCCACAATGGATCTGATGGATTACCCGTAAACTCCTTCGGTTCCATCTTTAGAAAATGCTTGATTAGTCTAGAGTGGTCCAGTTTATTTTGTGCATATGCTCCATACATGGGCGGATGGTACTGATAGTTACCTTGGTTATATCAGCCTTGCGGTACTTCCGGATTTTACACTTGAGCTTGTACAACTGTGTTTGAGGTGCTTGGGGTACCGTATTATTTAGAACAGATGTTTGGGGCATCGTATTACTACCCCTTGGTACGGTACTAGCTTGCCCTGTAGGTATTGGTGTTGTATTTGCAGCTGGAGAAGCAATTTCCATAGCAGCTTGCATGTTTGCTTGCATTTATTGTAATTGCTGCACTTGTTGTGTTAAATTCATCACTACTGTGGCCAAATCTATTGGTGGTGCTGGTAAGTTGGTTGAGTTGGCCTGGGTGTGAACATCATGAGGCTCAACATTTTGATTCCCAACATTTTCTTCTTGTCCCTCTTGACCTTCATTGTCATTAACCTCCATAGGTGGTGGAGGTAGGTTTGCATTCTGTCTTCTTTTGCTTGGTTTACGCCCAACCATTTAAACTCTTGGGTAAAATAATATTGGGAAGGCTACACATGTGAGACAAGATAGAATGGTAATATTTGTTAGTCCCACAATAGAAGAAGAAAAATAGAATTACGAGGCATTGAGTCTAACAGAGCTGAAACAGACAATCAATCAATCGTATGGTCGATGTCGTATAGTCGCATGTAATGCAACCATAGGTTCAACCATATGAATCCTGGCAACTTCTCGAGACCCTATGGTCGATCGTACGATGGATGGTATGGTCGACTGTTTTGGTCGAATTGTGTGACCGTACTATTCAAAAATCAGTTTTTTAAACCTGTTTCAAGACTTTTCCCTCTCATTCTCTCTTTTCTCCTGTGGTTGCAACTCAGCTCGCCACTATTGGGTTGCTACAGTGTCAACAACACCAATTTGGTGATTTCTCCAATGATCGACAACCTCTGTCCTATCCTTCAAGGTACATTCTCTGCTCCTTTATTCCTTTTAAAGCTTTTAGACCTAGGTTTTTGTCATTTATAGGGTTTTCTTCAAATTAACATCTAACTTGACTGTAAAAATTTGATTTTTATTGGTGGTTATTACTATTGGCTACCCAACGAATAAAAGCCCTCAAGAAAATTCGAGTTTCGTCGGTTGGTTTGGCTAAAACTTTGAAAATCACAATTTTGACCTAGAATTTGGGAAAAAACCCCAAATTTCAAAATTTCTTCCAATCTATTTTAATTGGTGTACATTTTCTATTAACTGATCGTTGTAGGATGGTTTGTGTCTCATGTAAGTTCTCCTGCCCAAGTATTTGGGTGAGAAGTGAGGTTTTTCCCATTTTACGTCGTTATGCTACCCAATTTTTTTTTAAAACTTTCTAACTTGTTTTCTTATCCTTTTCTCTTGCAATTATCATGGTTCATACCAAGGTTCTTAGAGTCCATGACCCTCGTCACTTCAGGTCCATCGAAGCGGAGGTACAGTACCCATGGTATCATCGAAAAAAGGTGAAAGGGGGTCGGTGTGTCAATCTAGCCCATTTAGCCCTATTTGATGTGGAATGGGCATTTGGTGATATGGGCTGGCTTCTCGTGATCTTGTACGAGGGTTGCACTGGTTGGATTTAATAAAGCAATTCTACTCCAACCTACAGGTTGAGGGTGATCCAGAGGATATAGACAGTGGGAGAGAGCTTTGGATCACTAGTTGGGTAAAAGGGGTTCCTATCTCCTTCAATACCCAACAGTTGGTGGATCTTCTGGGTATCTCAAGCACCAGTCCCTTTGTCTACTGTGCTCCTAAGGAACTCAAGTTATTAACCACTATTATGTACGTAGAGGTATGCATTCAGATTCTTTGTAATGATTGCTGGGAGATAAAGGTAGTAAACCTATGTCCTGAGCCACGGGTATAATATAAGATTATCCAACATAATCTGATTCCTCAGGGTGGACATTACTAGATGGTCTACCAGTTGACTCAGTACTTACTGTACTATATCTGCACTAGGCAGCCTGTTTGTCTCCCTTACATTATCATCCGGACTATACATAGAGCCACATTGTTTGATTTGAGAGGTAACCTGCCTATGGATGATTGATCACCACTCAGCTCTCTCGCCTACTGGTAAACTTGGAGGATGAGAGGATCTATAAAGACACCTTCTTAGCTGATCTTGATTGGGCTGCCATTTGCAGGTTGGGGATGAGAGAGATACATGTCAGTGATGATGAGAGGAATGCCATGAGATGTCCTCTCACTCGGGTGGCGACAATAGATGCGGAGGCTGCAGCAGTGGCAGCAACAGAGGTGAGCGAGAGTGATGATGAGGAGGAGGATGATCAGATGTACATGGATGTGGATGCCATACCTCCTCCATCACCGCAACATTCTATAGGAGTTGACCCTTCTTGGACTTCTCACATGGCTGGTCCTTCATGTCCTCCACCAGATGGCATGATGGCATTGCTATGTGAGATTCGAGATGCCCAAGGTGCTATGGATCAGAGGGTAGGAGTGATTTAATGCTCAACATTCCATAGACCAATGGATAGCAGATCTGGCTGCTAGTTTTTGAGCAACCCAGACTCAGGTAGCCTAGCTCACGAGAGTATATGCTGAAGACTATGATCGAGACCGTGAGGTACCTCCTCCACCTACATCCCCAGCTCCATGATTTCTCTTTTCTTTTTCTCCCGTTTATATTACAGAGTAACTGTCTGGATTGTGGACCGTACTCTGGTTCGGATATATGTTCTTCTCATTTTCGCTTGGCATATATATATATATATTCCATAAGTGACTCAGGATCTAAAACAAAATATAGAGTAAATAATGTGGAAAATGAAATTTGAATAAAAACTGACCATAAAGGCAGTATATCCAATATGCAAAATGAAATTATATATCATAAACTGAAAGTAAAGTGCTGCAACAAATTACAATTAGAAATGAATTACAATATGTAAAATGAATTTTGAAAGAGAAACTGTAAAACTTACAGGACACTATGAATGAATAAATTTGATACTAGCTTTGGGGTTACAATTTTCTTCGAAGGTTGAACCTAATTTGATTTGCTAAGGCTATTTTAGGACAGAAGGGTATGGCGAAGGAAGAGGAACACTCTTGGTGGAGCACCTTGGCCTCTGAGGTGAGAAACTCTCTCTAACTTCTAATTTGTCTTATGAACTGGCCTTCTGCCAAATGAGGAGAATGAAGCTCCAATTTATAGATTTGAGGAGCCTTGGATTCCACTTCAGATGCTTTTCTTTGGATGCGTGAGCTGGACCATGCTTTTGGTGAGCGGGGGACAAGATTGATTTCAATTTGTCTTTGCTTTTGCTTTCTTTTGAAAATGATTTTGCTTTTGACTGCTTTTGGAGAAATGGTTCTCTTTTTGGAAAGTAAAGGAGACATGATTCTTCTTTTGACTTGATTTGAAAATATCTTCTCCGTTACTTTTGCTTTGAGACTTCTTTTGATAATTTGCTATCGTGAATCACAGGAGGGGAACTTTGAGAGTTTGTTAAAACCGCCCCGAGGCATTCCACGTGTCCAGGGACACTAATTTTCTCTTTGGATTGGTTCAGAATTTGTATCATATTAGTATGGGCCCGGTAATGGCTTGACTATCTATACTGAGGTAGTAATAGAATACGTTTGGATATGGTTACATATTATACCCGATCATCTATGCTAAGATAGTAATAGAATAAATATGGATAATAAATATGTATACGATTATGTATTAAAACCAAATACGTTTTGATACAGGTAGTATTATACCTGAATACAATTGGATACAGGTTCGTAATGTACCTGACTACGATTTGATACAGGTTCATAGTATACTTGTGCCATTCTTGAAGTCATGGCTGACATTTTGTAGTCTTTTTGGCAAAGGCTCAGCCGTATAACGGATTTGATGTGTCTTCACCACGAGCCATTTACTATGGACTAGCCAAGATATTAACTGAGTCTTGGTCCGTTTTGCCATATTAGGTCTTAGTGATCATTTGTGGGTCCCCTTTTGGGATCCCCTTTTGATGTGACTTGATCGACGCCTTTGGGTAACAAATTATTGGGCTAATTCTTTAAGCCTGGGAAATGCATTGGGATCCAAATCTGGGGCATAGGGATCCTGAGCAAATTGTTCTTGTGACAGATGGAAGGATCCATGGGCTGAGCCTGTTGATTCTTCATCGGTACTATTTGGTTGATGATGCAATAGGGTCAATTGGGCTTCAATTGTGGCCTGTTTGGCTTTGAGGATTTGATATGGTGTTGATGGCACCTGTTGAGCTTTGATTGCTGTATTTACTGCTTCAATGCTAGTTAAGGCTTCGATGATGACTTCTTTTGTACAAAATTTGGTGTCACAATTTACCCACCATTTGATATGAAAAACTCTGACGAGTATTGGTATTTGAAAGTCTTGGAAATGTTTAATAATTTAATCATAATCCCAATACATGATTCAAGTCAAATGGCAAGTGATAAAGTATTGGAGCAATGGTGGTTGGGATGCAATTGGAGTTACCTGAGTACAGAAGTACTGGTAAAGGCTTTGAAGTTGGTTAGGTAGGATTTCTATAATGGGGCCAAAAATATGCCACCATATGGAAAACCACGCTGATAATTTGCTTTGGAATTTGTGGTCAAAAGTGAAGAACCAAGAATATTTATTTGTTGTATTTTGATATAAGAATGCACGATGCCATGCATCAATATAATCAAAATAATGATATAATGGGGGGTTGATAATTTTGAGAGAAGGATTTGGTAGTCAAAGGGTGTTGAGACCAATCCTCAATATTGATGATTTTGTGGATCATAACTGTGGAATGAGTTACCAATCCAGGTTTGGTTTTATCAAAATACTGTTTGATTGATACAAAATCTGTATCTATGAAAATGAACTTATAAAATTCTTGGGTTTTGGCTGGGGAATGGCTATAGAAATGCCAATCTTTGTAAAAATGCTTTTGGGCAATTTGGAAAGAATTATTACATCCTCGAATATTTGGTTCATCCAGAGGAACATGTTCCTCATAAGGACCTTTGGTGATGTATTGAGGTCGACTGATCGATGATTTTGGGGAGATTGGTTTGTTAACTTACTTGTTGGTAGATCTTGTGATGGAATGAGTAATTTGAGTGTCAGGGACAATTTGAGTGGATCCATGAACCACGATTTGATTGTATTGAGTCCCTGGTTGGACATTTGAGGAAGTACTTGGAAGATTTTTGGCATAATCTGCTTTTGATTTTGATATGGATTTTGATGGTGGTCCCTTTGGAGGAGCCATGATGGTGGAGATTCCTTTGGGACTTGATTCTTGAAGGAATTCACAAGTGAGAAAATCAGGAATGGAATTTGATTCTCCTTTGATGTATGAAATGTTGAAATCAAAATTTGATAATAATGATTGCCAACGTGTAAAAATTTGTTTTGATGTATTGTTTTGAACATCATTTTGTAAAACATGTTTTGCAGCACTACAATTTACTCGGATGAGAAACCTTTTGTTGAGTAAATCACTTTGAAAATTTTGTATGCAAAGCACAATCGATAAAACTTCTTTTTTTTATTGTACTATAATTTTTGTTGAGCTGGATTCCAGACTCCTGAGGTAAATTGGACTAATTATTCCTTATCATCCAACACCAATTTGAGTATTCCTCCATACCCCACATCAGAGGCATCGATTTCCACTATTTTGGGTAAATCTAGGTTTTCCAGGTTGAGGCAAGGGATTTTTTTAACCAATTGTTTGATAGTTTGAATGGCTTTGGTATGGTCATCAGACCTTTCCAATTTGAGGAAGAAAATCCTAAACATAGTTCAAGCTTCCTAGAAACCTTTGTAGTTGGGTTTTGTCATAAATTTGGTTTGAAAATTTGTCAACAAAGCTGATGGATCTTTCGATCGGGATGATTTGGCCTTGATGAATGTAATGTATTAAAAATCAGACTTTGGTAAGGAAGAGTTCCATCTTCTTTTGAGAAAGAACTAAACCACTTATTTTGATGACCTTAAAAAAAATTTTGAGATGTTTGAAATGTTGTTCAATTGAATTTGAAAAAACTAAAACATCATCTATATAGACAATGGTAAAGTTATATGAGTTGAGAATGTCATTCATGATATTTTAGAATTCACTTGGGGCATTTTTAAGACCAAATGGCATTACGTTCCATTCGTAATGGCCAAAAGGGGTTGTGAAGTCGATTTTGTACCGATCTGAGGGATGAATCTGAATCTGGTAGAATCCAGATTTCATATCAAATTTGAAAAATATTTTACCTTGTTGTAATATTTGTAAAAGATCTTTTTTTGTTGGGAATCAGATAGCAAATCCATTGAAGGACTTTGTTTAAAGGTTTATAATTAATTACGAGCCTAGGTGTTCCTCATTCCAGTTTAGCATTTTTATTGACATAAAAATGCTGCACAACTCCATGGAGATTTGCTAGGACTAATTAATTTTTTGTTTAAGAGATCATTAATCTCTTTTTTGCAAGTTTCCTATAGCTCTTGGTTCATTTGGATGGGTCAAGCTTTAGTAGGAATTTGAGACTCTGAAAAGTCTTTTTCATATGGGAGTTTGACCATGTGCTTTTGGCGGAACCAAAAATCATCAGGGAATTTTGAGCATAATTCTTGCTCAAATTATTGTCGTAACATTATGATTTGGGTTTGATTGAGGATTATTTGAGTCGTTCCTCAATACGTTTATAAATGAGTTCTGATTGTAAAAACTCAAGATGGTTTTCTTTGTTTTTGATAGATCAATTTGATTCATCTATGGGTTTTGATGTTTGGTTTAACGATCGAATTTGTTTATCTGGTTGAATAAACTCAAACACAATTTGTTGGTCAAAGGCCTTTGTTTTGATACCTTTATCTGTGACAGAAAAGGGTTTGATGTGATCTAGGAATGATTGTCTTAAAATTACATTTGTGTTTATGTCTTTGACTAGACAGAATTTTTGGTCAAGACAGAAACTTTGGTTACAGATGTGGACATTTGATAATTTGTAATTGACTTGGAGATATGACCCATTTGCTCCAGTCAATTTTTGAAACATCTTTTCAAAGAATTGGGTGGGAACCAATCCTTCTTTGAGACAATTTAATTGAGCGCCTGAATCAATCAAGGCACATGTTTTGATTTTGAAGACTCCAGCTATGACTAACCTGATGGTAATATACCATGGTTGCCAAATGGGTTTGTTGACAATTTAGATCTGTGAAGTAACCTTTTTATTAAATTCAGATGTTGAAGCTTATAATTTTGAAATCTCTATTTTGATTTGTTTGATTTCTTTTTGAAGATTTTGAGTAGTACTTTCAAATTTTGGAGAATCAGAAGATGAATTCTGATGTTGAGGTTGTTCACCTATTTGATTTCTAATTTGATGGCTAGATTTGATCATGCCAATTTGAGGGTAATTTTGGATTAAATTTTCTTTGTAGTGTTTCTTTCGCCACCGTTTGAAAGTTTTATATTGAATTAATTTATGGAATTGGCAAAATCTATTTAAGAAATCATGTTGGCGACCAGATCTTGGCCATTGGTAAGAAATATTTTGAATAATTTTTTGTTTAGGTTTCAGCCTAAAAGATTTGATTTTATGTTTGATCTTTTTATGAGTTTGATTATTTGGAACAGAAACAACCTTAGATTCTATTATTTGATTTGTAGAATCTTTGAGATTAATTTTGAGAACATAATTTTGACTATCCCTAGGAATTTGGGGTAATCTGAAAGGGATAATTTGTGTTTGATAACCAGATTCTTTTTCTGAAATATCTGATTGTTTTTGTTTTTTAGATTTTTAGACTGAGTCAAACCCATAATCATAGTCAAACTTTGTTATAGGATTATTAAATGCAGAAAATCCTTTTTGGGAAGATTCAGACATAGTAATCATATTTGGACTGTCAGATTTTTTATGGAAAATCTTGGCTTTTTGATTGAAGGTATATTTAGAATTGGATCTAATGTCTACCGATTTTGGTTTTGATGTAAACTCAAAGTTTACACAATTTTGATGATAATTTGGTAGAACTGAAAGTCCTTTAACTGGAAGAGTTGGATTAGGATAATCAGTTTGGGATTTTGAAAAGTCATCCTATTTATCCGATATGGACAAATTCGAGACTTTGTTGGGAACTTTTGAAGTAGATGTTTGGTTTGTGGCCAGATTTATAATGTTTGGGTTTTGATTTAGAATAGAAGAATTTTCTTCAACTATTTGAGGTAAACAATTTTGAATGGGAGGAATAGTTGTTTCTGGATAACTATCCTTTGATTTTGGAGGATCAATCTGTTTATCTATTTTAGGAGATAAAACAAAGATTTGGTTTGAAGTCACATCTAGCGGATCTTCAGGTTTGAAAGACCAATAAGAAATAATTGGTGAATTTGGAAATTTAAAGTCATTTAGTCTTTTGTATACTTTACTTAAAGTTTTGATTTGGTCAATTGGTTGAAATTTTTTGAGATGATGCTTGACAGTGTAATGCATCTTATGAATTTCTTCATAATTGTCAAAATAGACCGAAAATAAGATATTCGTTTTGAGTATATTCATACAATCATACCAATTTAATTTGACATTTTGTTGTTGTTCTTTTGTGAAATGAGTAAAGATATGTTCACGAAGTTTTTGGTTTAGGGGAAGATCAAAATCTTTCCTATGTTTAGGTTTATCTATTTGGAAAGGGGATGATGTATATGGATTTTGAATTTGAGATGAAATATATGGGTTTTGATAACTGCAGTTATCTCTTGATGTACTAGTGCCTGCACCAGACATGACTCTAGATTCCATATTTCTAAATAAATAAACTAATATTGAGAATAGTGAAATATATTTTGAAAATGTAAATATATAGAAATATATTTTAAAAATATAAATATATAGAAATATATTTTGTAAATGTGCTACTCTTACCTGCTGTACTCTAGATAACAACCAGGTCTGGACCCAAAAGAGGCCTGTTCATGATTCATCGGGACTTACACTCACTTCTACCTTATGCATGACTTTATCCTCAACCAATCTATCCCCCGTATGCTACCGAGGTGGGATTTAAGCAAGACACAGATAAAATATAAACATATATTGACACAAGTAAAATATAAACATATATCGACACGAGAAAAATATAAACATACACCCAATACCCGCCTATTTTTTTAGGCAAATGGCTCTGAGACCATAAGTGACTTAGGATCTAAAACAATCACTTAGTAAATAATGTAGAAAATGAAATTTGAATAAAAACCAACCATAAAGGCGGTAAATGCAATATGCAAAATAAATTTATATATCATAAACTGAAAGCAAAGTGCTGCAATAAATTACAATCATAAATGAATTACAATATGAAGAATGAATTTTGAAAGAGAAACTGTAAAACTTATAGGATACTTTGAATGAATGAATTTGATACAAGCTTTGGGGTTACAATCTTCTTTGAAGGTTGAACCTAATTTGGTTTGCTAAGGCTACTTTAGGACAGAAGGGTATGGAGAAGGAAGAGGAACACTCTTGGTGGAGCACCTTAGCCTCTGAGGTGAGTAACTCTCTCTAACTTTTAATTTGTCTTCTGAATTGGCCCTCTGCCGAATGAGGAGAATGAAGCCCTAATTTATAGATTTGAGGAGCCTTGGATTCTACTTCGGATGCTTTCCTTCGGATGCTTGAGAGGGACCATGCCTTTGCTGAATGGGAGACAAGACTGATTTCAATTTGTCTTCTCTTTTACTTTCTTTTGATAATTGATGTTGCTTTTGACTTCTTTTGGAGAGAAATGATTCTCTTTTAGAAAGTAAAGGACATATGATTCTTCTTTTGACTTGATTTAAAATATTTTCTTCGTTACTTTTGCTTTGAGACTTATTTTGACAATTTACTATCGTGAATCAAGGGAGGAATGCTTTGAGAGTCTTCTAGAACCACACCAAGGCATTCCACGTGTCCAGGGACACTGTTTTCCTCTTTGGATTGGTTTAGAGTTTGTACCATATTAGTATGGACCCGATAATGGCTTGACTATCTATACTGAGATAGTGACAGAATACGTATGGATATAGTTATGTATTATACCTGAATATGATTTGATACAAGTTCGTAATATACCTGAATACGATTTGATATAGGTTCATAATGTACCTGACTACGATTTGATACAGGTTCGTAATATACATGTGCCATTCTTTTGTTGATGTCATGGCTGACGTGATTCCATCATCAAGGTTTAAAATCTGACCGTTTGATTTTGCTATCCTTCCATCATGTTATCAATGTTCAAATTACCAATAGTGTCAAAGGAATAGGAAGTCCCAATTGGTGACCCTTGGATTGGAGAACTTTGGGAATCGAGATCATTGTCACTGTCCCAATAGTTCTATTTGAATTTCTTTTCATTTTGATCAAGCAATCTTGTCACAGCCAGACTGGCGTTGATGTGATTATTGTTGATTGCTTGTGCTATTTGAGAATCTTTTGCTATTTTGCTTGGAGTAGTAATGATCGTCCTTCGTCCTTCAGCAATGATTTGGCCTTTGCAGGAGGACAATTTGTTTTGAAAATTGTATATGCTTATTGTTTGGATCTCCGTGAGGTTGGTTTTGGCCAGAGGATCTGAGATTACCGGAAACACATCATCTGAGTTTGGAATGATCCGAATGAAATTTGTTGTGGGGATAAATTCCTGGTACTGCCCCGTTATTGATCCATTCAGGAGGAATGGTGATAAATTTGAGACGAACCGGTCCATCAAGGAAGTCAAACCCTTTGATGGCATTTGTTGGGATGTCTAGTAATCTACATAGATCATCTGGATTATTTGTCCATAGATTTTTTATGAAGCCTTGTTCATAAAGACATAATTTTGATTTTTGGGGATGATTTGCAGAGACATTGCATTGGTAAAACCCAGGTACACTGGATGGTATAGGGGTAATTGTTGGGTCCCAATGAATATCTGGGTTTGAAAGGTTTTGATGAAAATCAAGCCAGATTCATAATCAAAGGTTTGGGTTTGCTGGAATGATGGAGCAATCTGATGCATAGTGGCTATGAAACCAGATTTATTTCATTGGTTGAACTAATACAACAATTGGTTTAACATTTGGTGCTGGGTCAGCTCAAGGTTTTGATTGGTCTGAAAAATTGGATATTTGTTTTGTGGTCTTTTTGGCAAAGACTCCAACTATAACAGATTTGAAATGCTTTACCACAAGCCGTTTGTTGTGGAATAGCCAAAACATTAACTGGGTTTTGATCCGTTTTGTCTCCATCAGAGATGGGAGAAATTTATTTTTGATGCATATTTGATGATGATGCAGTGTCCATCCTTGCTAAGAAAAGGAAAGTAACAGCTTGACCACATAGGTTAGTTGTAATTTCCAAATCAGAAACAGTAAACGGTTTGATGGAATTTAAAAAAGGTTGGCCAAAAATGATCTCTATGTTGAGATTTTGATCCAAGAAAAATGTTTGAGTTATTTAAAGATTTTGTATGCAAATTTTGACATTTATTATTTTGGAATGAACATGCAATTGATCCATTAGCTCCAGAGAGTTGATGTGTAGTTGGTTCATGAAATTATTTTGGAATAAGATGTTCTTGAATGCAATTTAACTGGGCACTTGTATCGACAAGGGCAGTAGGTTGCAAAACAAATATATTTGGAATAACTAAATCTGCTTGGATATACCATGGGCTATTTTTGATAGTATCAACAAAATGGTTCAAGTTTTGTTGAACAATATTTAAAATTTGAAGCACTATTTTGAATTTGGGTTTTGATATTTGTGATCTCTTGATTGAGAATTTTGATATCATTTTGGAGGTTTTGAGTTATTTCCTTAAGATGTTGGATTTGAGAATTTGGTAAAGATTTTTCTTTTCTAAACTTTTGATAAATTTGGCTCAAATCATAATTTGGTCAGAATTAATTTTCTTTGAAAATTTTGATTTGGATTTAGAGAAGCTTGAAGCAACTCTAAATATTTTTGTTTTGATTCAACTGAATCTATTTGATCAAGAATATTAGAGAGATAATTTGGGGTTTCTTGTGAAATCATATCGACAGTAGATTCTTCAGAATCATTGTCTTGACAATCATGACAAAACAAACCATCTGCATAAGTGCAAGAATTGATTATGGGATTTACCAATTCAAGGGTATCGGAATCAGTTTCAACTAATGCTGCCAAAAGATGGATTCTTGTATCGTCGGGCATAATTAAAGAATTAACCCTTTTTGATATTTTATAATATTTTATATGTTTATATTTTTCTTGTGTCGATATATGTTTATATTTTACTGTAAGCACCCCATTTTTGCCATTTCCAACAGAACAGTGTCCTACTAGTGTGTGGACAGCAAAGGAAGAAAGATAAGTGAAAATTTGGGTTTTGACTATGACCTCGAGGTAGTTTTCGGTGGGCCCCACAATAAGGTCACAGGCTGTAATCTGCATGGTTGCATAGGTCATGGAATTATCTTCGAAATGATACCAGAATTGCCCAATTCTGATATCAAATGAAGAAGATATGGTCATTTTAGTCAGATGATACGTACAAGGGACGTTTCTGAAATTATCATAAAAAATCCCAGAGGCTTTCATGCAAATTATCGTAAGTTGAATTGTTTGAATTTCAAATCATCATATCTTGATCATCTGACATCTGAATCATATGGTTTAAGTACCATTATTCCTTATTTTTAGTCCTCTTCAAACGTAAAGGATTTTCGGTAGAAGTCACCAGTGGGCCCCATGCAAGCTTGCATGCAAACTTATCGTTAGAACTTCAAAGCTTCATATCTTTTCCGTTCTACATCGGATTCAGATGATTCCAAAGCCATTATTCTTCATTTGTGATGTTCTACAAAGTGGACGTGGAAAATCTTGGGTAGAAGTCTTTGGAGGGTCCCATGCAAAATTACATATGGAAATGGTCATTTAATCTTTAAAAATTCATATTTTGATCATCTCATATCCAAATTAGGTAATTTCAGTTTCATTATGTTCCATTTTTTAGTACTCTACAAAGTGGACGTAAAGGATTTCCGGCAGAAGTCTTCGAAGGATCCCATGCAGAATGGTCAGCTAAATTATCGATAATTGGTCCGCTTAAACTTCAAAAATTCATAAGTTGACCATTTTATTTCCAAATGAGGTGATTCAAGTTCCTATATTCCTCATTTTTAGTGTTCTACGAAGTGAACGTAGAAAATTGGGAATAGAGGTCATCGGAAAATTCCATACAAAATGACAGTGGAAATGACTCATGAAATGATAGAGAGAAAACTCAGTTAATTTTAGTCAATCCAGTCAACTCAGTTTAAGCCAGTTTTGGCCCAACCCAGCTCAACCCATATCAGTTTAACTCAGTCAACCCAAACTAGTCTCAACCCGTTTCGGACCAGTTCATCCATGTGCATAGTATTTATATATATTATATATATTTTATACTATATATATATATATATATGTATGTTATTAAATATATGTGTATATATGTATATAATATATATTATTATATATAAATGATAAAATCCAAAAGGAGATTGAGAAGAAAAAGGAAAGATGAGAGAGAGGAGACGTGAGAGAGAGAGAGATTATGGTTTTGGAATAAGTTTCAAGGAGATTTAGAAGAAAAAGGAAAGATGAGAGAGAGGAGACGTGAGAGAGAGAGAGATTTTGGTTTTGGAGTAAATCCAAAAGAAGATTGAGAAGAAATGTGAGATTGAGAGAGAGATTGAGAAGAAAAAAGGAAAGATGAGAGAGAAGAGAGAGAGAGAGAGATCGTGGTTTTTCCAAAAGAAGATTAAGAAGAAACGTGAGATTGAGAGAGAGATTGAGAAGAAAAAGGAAAGATGAGAAGAGACGTGAGATTGAGAGAAAATTGAGAGAAAAAAAAAGGAAAAAGAAAGAGAAGGAGAGGAAATCCGACAAGATTGAGAGAGAGATTGAGAGAAAAAAGGAAAAAAAGAGAAGGGGAGAAGAGACGTGAGAGAGAGAGAGAGAGATCTCGATTTTGGAGTAGATTTTGAGAAAAAAAAAGGAAAAATAAGAGAGAGGAGACGTGAGAGAGAGAGAGATCTTGTTTATTTCAAATGAGATTGAAAGAAAAAAAAGGGAAAGAGGAGAAAGAGGAGACGTGAGAGAGAGATTTTGGTTTTTTTGGAAGGAAATCAAAAGAGATTGAGAGAAAAAAAAGGAAAGAGGAGAAAGAGGAGACGTGAGAGAGAGATTAGGGTTTTTTTGGAAGGAAATCAAAAGAGATTGAGAGAAAAGAGGGAGAATAAAAGAAAAGCAAGAAACGTAAGGGAAGAGATATTTTCTTTTGGGCTCGTTTTGGGAGAAAAGAAAGGGAAGAAGAGAGAGAAAATAGGAAGAATAAAAGAAAGGAAAAACGTGAAGGAGGGGAGCTTTCTTTTGGGCTCGATTTTGGGAGAAAAGAAAGGAAAGAAGAGAGAGAAAATAGGAAGAATAAAAGAAAGGAAAAACGTGAAGGAGGGGATCTTTCTTTTGGGGCTAGGTTTTGGGAGAAAAAAGAAGGGAAGATGAGAGAAAAAAGAGGGAGAAATAAAGAAAAAAGAGAAAAAAATGTGAAGAGGGGGAGAGGCTCACGGTTTTGGGAGAAAATGAAGGGAAAAAGAGAGAGAAAAGAGGGAGAAGAATAAAAGAAAAGAAAAAAACGTGAGGAGTTTTGGTTTCTTTGGGCTCTCGGTTTTGGAAAGAGGATGATGAGAAGATGCAAAGGAGAGAAGCAGAGAGAAGAAGCCTGAGGTAAGAACCACCCATCCCTTTTGTCATTTTTTTTTTTTTAGTCCAAGCATACTGCAATGCATGTCTGAGATTGGTGTTTAGCATTAGGAAGATGCTTCCGTTTGCACAAGGTTCCTTAATGAAAAAGTTAGATTTATCAGTTGTCTAAATGACCATATATTCAGATTTTATTTTCATTAGCTATATAATTTTATATTGATTTTATAGTACAACTGGCCAGAATCTGGAACAGACCTGACCAGTGTATTTGCATGTACTTGGGGAACGATTTTGACCTGCCCATGGTCTCTTTTAGGATTAGTTTCCTTGAGACAAAATGTTGGCCTCTGAGTCCTCTTTCCGAGGATATGTTTTAAGAAAGTTTTGAGTAAATACAGTGCCCCATGTGCCCATTTTGGCCCAGTCTGACAAAACTGTCATCTTGCTGCGTGTTCCACAATAATGCTTGTGTAAATGGATTCAAGAGACATCTTCTGATCTCTATCTCTTCATGATAAGTTAGACTTAGAAGTATAGGAGACACCCATTCTGATGGAATATTTTTCTGATATCCAGGGAATATAATATAATTATTTCCCCATGATTGGTCTGAATCTAGAACTAGTTTGGTCAAATTTTGGAAGTCTGATTTTTGATTGTTAAGAAGGCCTTTTCAGATCTCAATTTCTTCAGAAAAGTTGTAGATCTCTGAAAGACCTTTGATATTATATATTCTTTGTCCAATTTGGACTCATAGAAGTGGGGTTTCAAATCAATGCAAAGCAGTACACAATACAGGTATTTACCAAATGGTCATCCAATGATTGATTTGTTATTACTGCTATCATTTTGGCATGAAATGATGCATTACATTGCCATATTTTGATGCTCATTGCCATATTTAGATGCTCATTGCCATATTTTGATGCTCATTGCCATATTTGGATGCTCATTGCCATATTTAGATGCTCATTGCCATATTGGATGCTCATTGTCATATTTGGATGCTCATTGCCACATTTAGATGCTCATTGCCATATTTGGATGTTCATTGCCATATTTGGATGTTCATTGCCATATTTGGATGCTCATTGCCACATTTAGATGCTCATTGCCATATTTGGATGTTCATTGCCATATTTAGATACTCATTGCCATATTTGGATGTTCATTGTCATATTTAGATGCTCATTGCCATATTGGATGCTCATTGCCATATTTTGATGCTCATTGCCATGTCTGGATGCTCATTGCCATTGCCATATTAGGAATTGCCATGCTTAGATAGCATATTAGGCCCTTGCCTTATTTGCAATACATGCCATATTTGAGAAATTTTAAACAATCTTACTACATGTGAATTTCTTCCCATAAATGTTTTATATGCCATATTTAGATAGAATATTCTATTTTTGGGCAATAATTTAATTTATGCAACACCCTAGTCGAACTGCCATATATGTACACCTAGCAAACATATTAGGTGTGGGGACGTGCATTTAGGCACCCATATTCTTGGGAAGGACATAATGGGAATAATAAAAACCTTAATAAAGAAAGAAAAATGCTTTGCCAAACCTTTCAAAATTAGAATTCAGGATGAAAAGGGTAATTTAGGATGATTTTGTCCCTCAGTAAACCTAAACCTAGAATAGGTTCTAAAACCTAAACCTAGAATAGGTTCTAAACCCTAAACCTAGAATAGGTTCTAAACCCCTAACCTAGAATAAGTTCTCAATCCCAAACCTAGAACAAGTTTTCACTTTCTAACCTAGAACAGGTTATAGTCCCGAACTACGCAGATTCTGATTCCTAGGGCGAACCCTAGGATACGTAAGCTATTTGGGGGAAACCCAAATTCGGATCCAAACCTTAGTCCACTTGGACTATCCATAGATCCATTAGGATATTTATCCATATTTTAACCCACATAGGGTTATCCAAATTTCAACCCAGATAGGGTTATCCACATTCCAACCCAAATAGGATTATTCTTAGATCCACTAGGACTATCTATTAGTCCACATGGACTATCCAGATCCTAACCCATAGGATTTCTCAGCCTTTCAAGCATAAATTTCAGCTTGAACAAAGAACTTAATCATGCACAAGCATAAATCACATCCATAAACTTTAATCACACCTGAACTACGATGGTGAACCTGATTTTCAGAATAATTCCATGATACGTAGGCAATCTGATGGATATAGATTCGGTTCAATGATATCAAACTACTTGATTTGGTTTGGCTTAACAAATAGAGTCTAGCATAGGAAAGGTATAGGAGTCCGATTTTGATCGGGCGGTTTGGGTGCCTAACCCCTTCCCATAACCGTAACCTGACGCTTACCCATTCTCTGATGGACCAGAATTCCAATCTAAGGGTCATGAGTCAATCGAAGTCTTACCTTAGGGTGAGATTTCACGTTTCTAAGGTCCTAGACCTAAATCTAGGAGGCGACTTCAAAGATTTCCATCTTTGTCCTCACATTTACTGGTGTCAATATATGTTTATATTTTACTTGTGTCAATATATGTTTATATTTTGTTTATGTCTTGCTTAAATCCCACCTCGGTAGCATATGGGGGACAGATTGATTGAGGATAAAGTCGTGCATAGGGCAGAAGTGAGTGTAAGTCCCGACGAGTCACGAACATGCCTCTTTTTGGTCCAGACCTGGTTGTTATCCAGAGTACAGTGGGTAAGAGTAGCACATCTACAAAATATATTTTTATATATTTATATTTTAAAATATATTTCTATATATTTATATTTTAAATATATTTCTATATATTTATATTTTAAATATATTTCTATATATTTATATTTTCAAAATATATTTCACTATTCTCAATATGCGATGATTTTCTAGGTCAATGTCGTTGAGATCTATAAATGATGATGAACCTACATCATCCGGTAGTAATATTGTATACGAAGATGAACAAATAGGAGATTATAATCTCTCAAATTGGTCCTTACCAAGAGTTTCGACAAAAGAAATTTACAAACAACATTGGTTGGTGCGGAAAACCGCTAAAACCATTGAGCAAACTATCAATTTCTCTTCTGATTTGTTAGAAATCCAATTGTTAGATCCAAAATCCTAAATCAAACTTAGGTTTGAATTTGCCTATATTCATATAGGTCTTATTCAGGTAGCCATCAAACCTCTCCATAGGGAAGGATTAAATACTTCAATTATCTTTGCCTTAAGAGACCAAAGATTCCTTGATTTTGATGATTCATTATTAGGAATCATAGAAACAAGTTTATGTAGTAGGCCGGTGTACTTTCCAAATCTCAAAGATGCTCTCAAAATCAACATAAAAACGTATGGATATAGAATAAAATTAGGATCAATTCTTATAGCTATCATCCATAGGATTCAATACAAAGCCATTTCAAAATCAATGGAGCCACCTCAAAGTCTGAAAAAGACACTCAAAAGCTACACAACATTCTTTGAAACTGATTATTCTCCATCGAGGACTATTCTACCCAAAACCATCCAATGGAAGGATGTTTTTTCAAAAGAATGGAAATTACAATGTCAAATTCCTCCACCCCAAATGGAACCAAACAAAAACATCAAATCTATTTCCCAACAAAATGATGGACAAGTTTCTATCACATTTGACATAACTGTCTCAAAATAAAACAACCCACAAATTCATCAAAATTTGGAGCAATACCTCTCCAACCAAAAATTTACCAAATCTTTCCAACCAAACAGGTCTTCTTGCTTGGATCTTCCAAGTCTCTACTTAGAAAACTAAAACAAAATGTCTGATCTTTATCAAGAAAACCAACGGCTTCTCAAAGCCTTAGAACAAATCCTATTATCTGAAACCCATACCAAAAATAATATCATCAAAGGAATTTATAATCAAAACCCAGAGTCTCCACCTGGATCCCCAACGGTATCAGAAATGTTACCTAAATCAAATGATGATGATATGTATCATCAAATCCAAATGATCCAAATCCAAAAGACTTTTCAAATTGACAAATCAAAACTTAGGGTTGATTTTGATCTTCCTCAAAATCAAAACAAAAGGGAATGTTCTTTTCCTACTTCTCTTTAAACGATCAATAAAAAATAAAAAATTATTGGTATGAGTACATAAATAAATATGAAATGAATATTTCATTTTATATTTATTTAGAATGTTATACTACCACAAACAACATCTAATATCCATTCAAATCAATCAACATGACATCTCAAAATATTGTCCCTTGGAAAACTTGTGATAACAAAATTATGGAGTCTATCCATCTTCCTTTAGCAACTATTTTGCTACAAATGAAAATTTTGAAATCAAAGTTACTCCTTTCAAAAACATAGAAGAGGTTTCTGAAGGATCCAAAAAATTGATTGAACAATCAAATTATATAAACCAGTATCTTCAAACCATTGGTTCCCAATTGAATCGATTAAAGAATACTCTTTAAACTGTCCCCATAGATGTCCCTAGTACATCTTCCAAACCATTAGGAGTTAAATCAAAATCCAAATTATTATTCACTCCTTTCTCCCTATCCAAAAAATCCCTTAGGGAAATTAGCCACATGGAGTTACTCAATCAAATTGATAAAAGTGAGCTTCTCAAACAAATTGATCAAAAACTCAAATCTTTGGTGGTGCTTGATACTCCACATACTAAAATCTAAATCCCTTATGAAGAGAGTCATAATTTAAATATTATTGGCATAGAATCTCTCTCAAATTTCTCCCAAACCTCTACTGATGACCAAATTACACCAAAAGTCGTCTCACAACTTCAAACAAATTATCAAAATATCTAAAATTATTATCCACAGCCAATGTTCCCTGACCTTTAAATTGAAAAAAGAGGTCATAACACTCAAGCCACCTACACCAGTGGAACCATTTACGAATGGAACATTGATGGAATGTCAGATTATAATCTGACCAACAAACTTCAAGAAATAACGATGGTAAGTAATACCTATCATCTCAAAGAATATACAGATCGAGCCATAGCTGAGATAATTGTCTCAGGGTTCTCTGGTCAATTCAAAGATGATGGGATTATACTCTCACTACAAACCAAAAAACTAAGATTTTGTCAACAATTCACCTTGACCAAAATGGTGTACCAATTCTTGATGAAATTGGTGAACCAGTTGGTAATGCAGTCAACACTCTCATTTTCAACATTACAAAATTTTTCCTAGGAGATCCAAGTCATCTTAAGATAGATCTTCTGAACAACTTTCAAACCTTAAGTACAAAAAAAAAAAAATGCATGATTTCAAATGGTACAAAGATACCTTCATGATCAAAGCCCTGACAAGAGAAGATGCCAATCTCCCTTGTTGGAAAGAAAAATATCTCGCTGGATTACCAACGTTATTCTCTGAAAAAATTAAATCCAAAAATCAAGATGAACATAAGGGTAATATCCCTTGTGAGATTCTCACATATGGAAATCTACTCAACATCATCCATAAAGAAGGCTTAGCCCTTTGCATGGATATTAGACTCCGAAAATAAATTAGTTATGAAAACAAATCCTATAAAAAAGAGCTTGGAGGGAGGTTTTTGTTCCCAATTTGGGTTTGAACCAATCCACTCTCCAAAATGACCCAAGCATTTTAAAAATCCAAAACATTGAAAATCCAAAAGCAAATATCAAAAGGACAAAGACAAACCTAAAATCGATCAATCTTCCAAAAATATTGAACCTTCAAAATTTGATAACAATTACAGAAATATCAAATGTTTCAACTGTGGCAAATTTGGTCACTCCTCAAAATATTGTAAAATGTCAGAAAGGGTTAGTTCTTTAACTATGCCCGACGATACCAAAATCCAACTTTTGGCAGCATTAGCTGAAACTGATTTTGATACCCCTGAATCAACAAATCCCAAAATCAATTCCTACACTTGTGCAGATGGTTTGTTTTGTCATGATTGTCAAGACAATAATTTTGAAGAATCTACTTCTGAAGAATCTACTGTCGACATGATTCGACAAGAAACCCCAAATTATCTCTCTAATATTCTTGATTAGATAGATTCAGTTAAATAAAAACAAAAATATTAAGAGTTATTCAAGCTTCTCTAAATCCAGATCAAAATTTTTAAAGAAAATTAATTTTGACCCCAAATTATGATTTGAGCTAAATTTATCAAAAGTTTACAAAAGGAAAATCTTTACCAAATTCTCAAATCCAACATCTTGAGGAAATAACTCAAAACCTACAAAATGATATCAAAACTCTCTATCAAGAGATCACAAATATCAAAATCCAAATTCAAAATAGTGTTTCAAATTCAAATATTGTTCAACAAAACTTGAACCATTTTGTTGATACTATAAAAAATATCTCATGGTATATCCAAGCAAATTTAGTTATTTCAAATATATTTGTTTTGTAATCTATTACCCTTATTGATATAGGTGTGCAGTTAAATTGTATTCAAGAACATCTTATTCCAAAATAATTTCATGAACCAACTACACTTCGGCTCTTTAGAGCTAATGGATTAAGATTGCATGTTCATTCCAAAATAACAAATGTCAAAATTTGCATACAAAATCTTCAAATAACTTAAACATTCTTTCTGGTTTAAAATTTCAACATGAGGTCATTCTTGGCCAACCATTTTTAAATTTCATCAAACCGTTTACTGTTTCTCATTTGGGAATTACAACTAACCTATGTGGTCAAGCTGTTACTTTCCTTTTCTTAGCAAGGATGGACACTGCATCATCATCAAATGTGCATCAAAAACAAATTTCTCCCATCTCTGATGAAGACAAAATGGACCAAAACCCGGTTAAAATTTTGGCTAGCCTACAACAAATGGCTCGTGATAAAGGCATATCAAATCCATTATGGCTGGAGTCTTTGCCAGAAAGACCACAAAACAAATACTCAATTTTTCAGACCAATCAAAACCTTGAACCGACCCAGAACCAAATGTTAAACCAATTGTTGTATCAGTTTAACCAATCAAATAAATATGGTTTCATAGCTACTATGCATCAGATTGGTGCATCATTCTAGCAAACCCAAACCTTTGATTATGAATCTTGCCATCTTCATCAAAACCTAATCGAAGAATCCTGGCTTGATTTTCATCAAAACCTTTCAAACCCAGATATTCGTTGGCACCCAACAATTATCCCTATACCATCTAGTGTACCTGGGCATTACCAATGCAATATCTCTGTAAATCATCCCCAAAGTTCAAAATTATGGCTTTATGAACAAGGTTTCATACAAAATTTATAGACAAATAGTCTAGATGATCTACGTGGATTACCAGACATCCTAACAAATGCCATCAAAGGGTTTGACTCCCTTGACAAACCGGTTCATCTTAAATTTATCACCATTCCTCCAAAATGGATCAATGACAGACAGTACCAGGAATTTATCCCCATAACAAATTTCATTCGGATCATTCCAAACTCAGATGATGTGTTTCCAGCAATCTCACATTCGTTGGCCAAAACTAACCTCATGGAGATCCGAACAACAAGCATATATAATTTCCAAAACAAATTGTCCTCCTACAAAGTCCAAGTCATTGCTGAAGGACGATGGACGGTCATCACTGCTCCAAGCAAAACTATAAAGGATTCTCAAATAGCATAAGCAATCAACAATAATCACATCAATGTCAGTCTGACTGTTACAAGATTACTTGATCGAAATGAAGAGAAATTCAAATAGAACTATTGGGACAGTGACAATGATCTCGAATCCCAAAGTTCTCCAATCTAAGGGTCACCAATTGGGTCATCCTATTCCTTCGACACTATTGATGATTTGAACATTGATAACATGATGGAAGGACAGCAAAATCAAATGGTCAGATTCCAGACCTTGATGATGGAATCCCGTCAGCCATGACCTCAACAAAAGAATGGCACAGGTATATTACGAACCTGTATCAAATCATAGTCAGGTACATTACGAACCAGTATCAAATCATATTCAGGTATATTATGAACCTGTATCAAATCATATTCGGGTATAATACGTAACAGTATCCATATGTATTCTGTCACTATCTCAGTATAGATAGACAAGTCACCACCGGACCCATATTAATACGGTACAAACTCTGAACCAATCCAAAGAGGAAAACAGTGTCCCTGGACACATGGAATGCCTTGGGGCGGTTCTAGAAGACTCTCAAAGTTTTCCCCTTGTGATTCACGATAGTAAATTGTCAAAAGAAGTCTCAAAGCAAAAGTAATGGAGAAAATATTTCAAATCAAGTCAAAAGAAGAATCATATCTCTTTTACTTTCCAAAAGAGAATCATTTCTCTCCAAAAGAAGTCAAAAGCAACATCAATTATCAAAAGAAAGCAAAAGAAAAGACAAATTGAAATCAGTTTTGTCTCCCACTCATCAAAGGCATGGTTCTGCTCAAGCATCCAAAGCAAAGCATCTGAAGTGGAATCCAAGGCTCCTCAAATCTATAAATTGGAGCTTCATTCTCCTTATTCAACAGAGGGCCAGTTCAGAAGACAAATTAAAAGTTAGAGAGAGTTACTCACCTCGAAAGCCAAGGTGCTCTACCAAGAGTGTTCCTCTACCTTCGCTATACCCTTCTGTCCTAAAATAGCCTCAGCAAACCAAATTAGGTTCAACCTTCAAAGAAGATTGTAACCCCAAAGCTTGTATCAAATTCATTCATTCAGAGTGTCATGTAAGTTTTACAGTTCCTCTTTCAAAATTCATTCTGCATATGGTAATTCATTTCTGATTGTAATTTGTTGCAGCACTTTACTTTCAGTTTATGATATATAAAATCATTTTGCATATTGCATATTCCGCCTTTATGGTCGATTTTTATTCGAATTTCATTTTCTACATTATTTACTCTGTGATTGTTTTAAATCCGGAGTCACTAATGGTATCAGAGCCATTTGCCAAAAAAAAAAAAGGTAAGTATTGGGTGTATGTTTATATTTTGCTCGTGTTGATATATGTTTATATTTTACTTGGGTTAATATATGTTTAGATTTTGTCTGTGTCTTGCTTAAATCCCACCTCGATAGCGTACGGGGGACAGATTGGTTAAGGATAAAATCGTGCATAGGGCAGAAGTAAGTGTAAGTTTCGATGAGCCATGAACATGCCTCTTTTTGGTCCAAACCTGGTTGTTATCCATAGTACAGTAGATAAGAGTAGCACATTTACAAAATATAATTCTATATATTTATATTTTTAAAATAATGTAAGCACCCCATTTTTGCCACCCTTTGCATAAGTAAACCAATATGGCAGATTTCTGGCCTTTAACCCAAGATTTGTGATTCTCTACTGAACCCCACAGCAGGGTCATGGGCTATTATCTACTCGGATGAATAAGTTATGAAATTATCTTTTAAATGAGACCAGAATCATCGAATTCAAACTTCAAACAAGGAAGATATCGCAGTTTGAAAGTACAAGGGCATTTACGTAATTATCGTATGATGCATGCATTATCATTCAAACTTCAAGACATCATATCTTGGTCATCTGATATCGGAATCAGATGATTCAAAGACCAATATTCCTTATTTTCAGTCCTCTTCAAAGTGGACTTAAAAAATCCCGAGTAAAAGTCACCAGTGGGCCCCATGCAAGCTTTCATACAAAGTTATCGTTAGAACTTCAAAGCTTCATATCTTTGTCATTCTCCATTGGATTCAGATGATTCCAAGGCCATTATTCTTCATTTATAATGTTTTATAAAGTGGACGAAAAAAAATCTCGGGTAGAAGTCTCCGAAGGGTCCCATGCAAAATTACACATGGAAATGGTCATTTAATCTTCAAAAATTCATATTTTGGTCACCCTATATCCAAATCAAGTAATTTCAGCTTCTTTATGTTCCATTTTTAGTATTCTACAAAGTGGACGTAAAAAAATCTCTGGTAGAAGTCTCCAAAGGATCCCATGCAGAATGGTCAGTCAAATTATCAATAATTGGCCTATTTAAACTTCAAAAATTTATAAGTTGGCCATTTCATTTCCAAATGAGATGATTCAAGTTCCAATATTCCTCATTTTTAATGTTCTACAAAGTGAACGTAGAAAATTTGGAATAGATGCTATCAAAAAATTCCATATGGAAGGGTGACAGAAATGGACCATGAAATGTCAACCTTAGTCCAAACTAGCTTAATCCAGCTTAGTCTAACTTAGCCCGGTCCAGCTCAGACCAATCCAGACCAAGTTATGTCAATCCATATGCATGAATTTCTTTTATATATGTGTAATGTATAATATATTATTATATATAATACATATATATATCTTATGGATATATTATATGTATTAATATATTTATATATATATATATATATATATATATATATATATATATATATATATATATATATATATATATATATATATATGTTAGGAAAGAGAGAAGAAAGAGAAGCCATAGGAAAGAGAATGAGAGAAAGAAAAAAAGAAAGAGAGAAATAAAAGAAAAAAAAAGAAAAAAAAAAGATTCCCCTTCACGTTTTCTAGAAAGAAAACGTGAAAGAGAGAGGGAGAAAGAAAAAAAAGGAAGGAAAGAGGAAGGAAAGAAAAAAAGAAAAAAAGAAGAAAAAGAAAAAAAAAAGGAAATATTTTCTGAGAAAGAAAACGTGAAAAGAGAGGGAGAAAAAAAAAGAAGGAAAAGAAGGAAGAAGAAAAGGAAAGAAGAAAGAAAGGAAAGAGTGAAGGAATTTTCTAGAAGAAGGAAAGAGAGAAAGGAAAGAGAGAAGGGATTTTCTAGAAGAAAAAGGAGAAAAAGGAAAGAAAGGAAGAAGAAAAAAAACGTGGGAAGGAAGAAAAGAAAGGAAAAAAGAAAAAAATGGAAAGAAAGGATTTTCTAGAAGAAAAAAAAAGAAGAAAAGGAAGGAAGAGAGAAGAAGGAAAGAGGAAGAGAGGATTTTCTAAAAGAGGGAGAGAAGAAATGTCACACCCCAATTTTGTACTATTCAGATTGGTAACCGCTAATAAACCAACGGTTCAACCAGGATCTCAAATAGGCTGTGTCCGTTTGCTTAAACCATACACTTCCACAACAATAATCAGAGTAAATACACAATAGCGGAAGTCTTAAATATGAAATGAACTGAGAATCTAAATGTGATAAAATAAATAATTTAACCAATTATTTCCAAAAGGACTAAGACATCAACCTAAATAATTAATTTAAATAAATTATCTGTATAATCCAAATAAAAGTCTAATAAAAAATACAGGAGTTGCACTCGCATGTCGAATCATGCGACTCCATCATCACTTCAGCATCCATCGCCGCAGCTTGCCCATATACAGGAGCATTTATATAATCTTTAACAGTGGTACCTGCATCATCAACTAAAATATTCGACGTCGAAAAGGGTGAGCACACATCATGGTTCAATGAGCAAACAAAACCATGCAACAAACATATGCATGCATTCAATTCATATCTTTGGTCTGGTTTATAAGTTAGCAATGTGCTATAGAAAGATTCGGAGGCCGCCTCACCTCTATACACGAATGTGTGAAGCCGCCCAATGAATATCAAAATTTCCATCCCACATGCACCCACCATGGAAATAGTATGTATCGACATTGTAGTACCACATGCTCCCACACCAACACGTAAGCCCCTATTGGCGAGGGCTTGCAAACTGGGCTCACAACTAATCAATCATAATGTCAA
This sequence comes from Protea cynaroides, assembly GCA_028583415.1. NCBI lineage: Eukaryota > Viridiplantae > Streptophyta > Magnoliopsida > Proteales > Proteaceae > Protea > Protea cynaroides. The sequence goes on from CM053268.1 coordinate 76,984,546, forward strand.
ACAGTGTATCCAAGGCCTCACCCCAGCGTCCCTCAATACATCCATAGAGATAGAGCAAGGGTCTAGTGACTAGGCTGAACCATAATGTCACATCCCCCCTGATGCCCTACAACGTATTAGTTCCGCTAAGGTAATGGCTATACGATGATGTTAGTGGACAAGACTTGAGTAAAGATAGAGCTAGAGTCTAGTGACCAGGCTGAACCACAATGTCATGTCCTCCCCCTGATGCTCCTCTCGCATCAAGCACATTAACCACACACATACATTCACATGCCTATTCCTAGCATCATCATCATGTTATAAATAAACAGAATTAAATAAGCATGAACAATAATAACAGAAATAGTAGATGACATGTGATATGCACATTACAATCATACAACACATAATCATTCATGGTATTGGACTCAATAAACGAAAATAGATTATTAGCAGCCAATTAATTTAGGTCTTGTTCCCTCACCTGACGCTTGTTTGATAGATCACTCCGCGTTACAAGGTCCAAACGTGCTATCACAAGGTCCTACACGATATTAGGGTTTAGTTAGAATAGGTTTACGTTGGTCGGAAACCAATAATGACAAAACACATCTCACAGAGCTGACCGGTTATAGATACCGGTCGCAGCACTGTGGGGAAACCTGTGACCGGTATGGTCAGCCGGTGCCCACAGACCAACCCCCGAAAGGTATTGGTCGCAGTACCGGTCCCACAGGGTGCAGT